>MUZC01000111.1:29966-48275 GCA_002072015.1 Radix auricularia | reverse complement strand
GCTAGATCAGAAAGTTTGTATCAAACATAGCTAGATCAGAAAGTTTGTATCAAACATGGCTAGATCAGAAGGTTTGTATCAAACATAGCTAGATCAGAAAGTTTGTATCAAACATAGCTAGATCAGAAAGTTTGTATCAAACATAGCTAGAGAAAGTAACTAATCAAAACAAAGTTTACAGGTCAAGTAAAGCTAGAGACGTATAAGTAATGGATTCCCTCTGTACAATTCATACACAAATATAAAGTTATAAATCAAAACATTACTTGAACCAATTCATATTTTCCATTGCAGGGACAAACACGACCACTGTCATTGAGAATATCCGCGTGGTAAGTTTTCATGATCTACAGTGTTAACATGCATCCCTATATAGATTCAGTCTTTTTTTTTTTACATCAGACTAATGTGGTCATTTTGACGAAATCTTACATGAAATTTTTTTAAATATTCGTAAAGCTTCAACGAAAAAGAACATTAATTGATATAAAGTAAGAAAATATAAGCTGTGAAAATTAAAGGAATATTGAACAATCAGAATTTAGGGAACATTAATTGATAAGTTGTTAAGGGACTTTGAACAGCCAATATTTGTCTACTAGTAACAAAGTTCGTCCCAGGGCGAGAATAAGAGTAAGGTGACATGGGAGGACACTACAGCGAGAGTTGTGTGGTAGGAGCGGTGCCATCCGCGAGTTGTTAGTTACTTCAAATATTATCGTTTTTTATATTCAGATATTAGTATTATAACATTCACTTCAACTGCTCCAGAATGAAAATGAAACGTCACCAGTCGAAGCACAGGTCTGTCGGTGTACTTGCTTACGATAAAAGTCAGAGGTGACCGTATAGCTGTTGCTTATAAATTTGACGCTCTATTTTGGTAGTTGTTATGAAGAGGCGTTTGCAGGACATAAGCGTCGCAGGGCAAGGGATGTGGACACTCGTTTTGCTTGTTGGCCCACGTTGCCTTTGGTTGCCCCACGTTACCCCTGGTGTGCACGGCAGTTTATATAATTTACTGTTAAATATCAAGAATTTCCTTGAAGACGACATTTTTCGTGTAGCATGCACCGCTACCATTGACTAGTTGACTTGGTCCTTCCCGCTGAGAGCTTTTACAGAAACGTCAGATGAAATACGGAAGCTTGAAAAGGCAACGCACTGTTGTCCATGAATGAATACGGGTTTTGGCCGACTTTATCTAGAGTTTGTCCTTGAGACTT
Source organism: Radix auricularia (assembly GCA_002072015.1). Classification (NCBI taxonomy): domain Eukaryota; kingdom Metazoa; phylum Mollusca; class Gastropoda; family Lymnaeidae; genus Radix; species Radix auricularia. The sequence continues at coordinate 47,049 of MUZC01000111.1, read as the reverse complement.
GTTGATGATCATGGCGAAAGCCAGTTTGATTGGGAACTGTCGTCTCCCGTAAAAGAAAGGTAGATCTGCGTTTGCAGGGGCTAAGTCAATTCTTGGAATAAAAATGGTTGTTACTGCTTCACGGCAAATGAGTATTTTGGCAATGATAATGTGTTGTTTCCACGATTGTACTACTAATCGAATCCCATTACAAAGTCCTCGATTTGTGTTCAAATTGCGTAGTAGAATGATAATGGCTTCAACTTTAATATTTTAGATATTTAGAGGCATTCCTGATAGTGAAAGTCCACTTAAGAACTCGACATGATAATGGTTAGCGTCTTCGTGAATGGCCATTCTGGCAGTGTAGAGCCATATTTATGGGGCTTCCTTGAAAAGATGAAGGAAGAATAACAGTTTTCCCCGGACGAATACCATTATCTGCTGCTGTGTTATGAATGTAATCAATTAAACGGGTATATTATTCCACCCTCAAATTTTTTTTGTTTCGCCGAATGTAATTAAGCCTGATGCCTTCAGTATTTTGATTATTTGTTGATTTGTTAGGGCAGCAGTGCGTGTATTTCCCGTTTACGGGTGGTGTAGTTCTGTTACCTGTTGCGACGCACTTCTCGACGCCTTGCAGTAATACGCTGCGTGGCTTCTTCAATATCGACGACGGAATGTTATCGTTTCGGTGGCATGGGGAAAAGGAGTAACGGTAGTGATTAGCAGGACTGACAGACCTCAAGATGGCAACACAGTACTGAATGATTTTTAAAAAAAAAAACTGCACCAAATAGAACAGGTTTTAAACTTCCGCGTAAATTCATTCACTGAAACACTTCAAGATGAGAACATAGTACTGAATTACAACCAAAGACAACTGCACCAAAAATAACTCGTTTTGAACGTCCGCGCTAATGTAATCAATTTGTCAATGAGATTAATTCTTTTCTGATTGGTTGTGGGAGTCTTTAGGAGTTTAAAGGACCTATTGCTATCGATGACCGCACAGAAATTAGCCTTTTATTATATAGGATTACAAAACTTAAATAGCTATTTAGGATTTGGACGAGAATTGAAACAAGTTTTTGAATGCTTAAACAAAAGTTTTTTAAAAAAATATTCGTGAAACAAGGGGCCAGGGCTGGCCTAGGGGGTTTGGAGGCCCTAGGCCAGGGGTCGGGAAACCATGGCTCGCGAGCCAGATGTGGCTCTATTGATGGCTGCATCTGGCTCTCCGACAATTATTCAATTTTTTTTAAAATTTCATCAGACTCCTTTGATCTACATAATAATTGCATATAAAATCAGCATAACAATGTTATTTAAAAGAATTCAGAGACATAATCATTGCTCTTTTAGTTTCGGAATAACACTAAATGCACACATTTACTTGAATTTTTGGTTTAAAGCTTAATGTATGGCTCTCACAGAATTAACTTTTCAAAATATGTAGTGTTAATATCTCACTCGGACAAGAAGTCTCCCGACCCCGGCCCTAGGTGAAATGAATTTCGTTGCCCTAAAAATGTAATAGAAAAATAAAATATAAATATGGAAAGATTCTTGTGCGAGGCCGCCACCAACGATGAGACTAATCGGAGGCCCTATGCGGCAGCTTAATTTGCCAATGCCTAAAGCAGGCCCTGCCATAGGCGGCTGCCTAGTTTGCCTATGCCTAAAGCTGGCCCTGAAGGGATCTTGTGTTAAATGTACAATTCTCTTTCCTTAAAAAGAACTGAGTAGATTTCTAGAGGAATTTATCTTCAGACCAAAAGGGTTGGAGAGTAATTTATTGCATTCTTTTAGCTTAGATATGAATTTTATTATTTTGTCTTATATAAATATATAACGCTGAAAGTTTGTCTGTCTGTTTGTTTGTTACCAATACAAATCCACACCGTTGGACCCAGGGTGGTGAAATTTTGCATGGAACCCCAATTTGACCCAGAAAAGGTCATAGGCTATGTTTCAAACCCAGGTGACCACCCCTAGGGTCTGTGGGCCCATTATTTTGCTTTTTTCCTTATATGAGCTATATAAAAAATGAAAATGACTAATTCTCCTATTTCGCGTGTAGGCGAAAGCATAAAACTTTGGGTAGATGTTAAGTATACTTCTACGATGGTAACAGGCGAAAACAACAATATTTAAACTATCACTTACTGGGGTCCGAGGGCCCAAATGTAGTCTTTTCTTATATTAAAAACTGACTCATCACTAATTATCCAACTCTCCGTGTAGGTAGAAGCATGACACTTTGGTAAATTGTTGAGTAGCCTCTCGGAACGATTATTGGCGTTAAAATATTTTAGAAATCACAAAAGTGGGGCCCGGGGCCCAAAAACTATTTTTTAAAATACTGAAAATCGCTACTTATCCACTTTTCCGTGTAGGTAGGAGCATGAAACTTTGGGAATTTGTTGAGTACACTTCTGCGATGGTAACATGTAAAAAAATATTTAAAGTATCACTCATTGGGAGCCGGTGGCCCAAATATATTTTTCCTTTTATAAAATCTGACTCATAACTAATTCTCCGATTTCCGTGTAGGTAGAAGCATGAAACTTTGCAAAGTTGTTGAATAGCCTATTGTGATAATTATTGGCAGAAAATAATTTTAAATATCACACTAATGGGGACCAGGGGCCCAAAAGCGTTTTTCCCCTTACAAGGACCACATAAAACATGAAAATCACTAATTATCCTATTTCCCGCGTAGGCAGAAGCATGAAACTTTGGGAAGTTGTCAGTACACTTTCCCGATGGTAACAGGCGAAAACAATATTGAAACTCTGACGTACTGGAGCTGAGGGCCCAAATGTCTTTTTTCTTCTATAAAAACGGACTCATAACTTATTCTCTGATTTCCCGTGTGGGTAGAAGCATGAAACTTTGCAAGGTTGTTGATTATCCCATTGTGACAATAATTAGCGGAAAATAATTTTAAAATTCACACTCATGGGGCCCGGGGGGCCCAAAAATGTCTTTTCTCTTACATTGGCTACTTAAAATATGAAAAACACTAATTATCCTATTTCCCGCGTAGGCAGAAGCATGAAACTTTGCAAAATTATTGAGTAGCCTATTGTGACAACTATTGGTGGGAAATAATTTTAAATGTCAGACTCATGGATGCCGGGGGCCCAAAAGCGTTTTTTTTTCCTTTACAAGGACTAAATAAAATGTGAAAGTCACTAATTATCCTATTTCCCGCGTAGGCAGAAGCATGAAACTTTGGGTAGTTGTTCAGTACACTTCCACGATGGTAACAAATGAATATATTTAAATTATCACTTCCTGTGGGCTGTGGGCCCAAATTAAGCTTTTTTGTTTGTTATGTTAGCTTTATAAAAACTGAAAATCACTAATTCTCCTTTTTCCCGTGTAGGTAAAAACACGAAAATTTGGGCAGTTATTCAATACACATCCACAATGGTGACAGTTGAAAATAATATTTAAATTCTCACTTATTGGGGGCCGGGGGGGGGGGGCAAATGTTTTTTTTCCTTCTATTAAAAATTTACTCATCCCTAATCCTCCAACCTTCCCTGTAGGTAGAAGCATGAAACTTTGGTAAGTTGTTGAATAACTTCTTGCCACGATTATTGGAATAAAAAAAAATAGAATTAACTTTCATGGGGGCCAGGAGCCCCAAAACTTTTTTCCCTTTTACTGAAGATTGCTATTTTTCCTTTTCCGGTTTAGGTACAAACTTGAGAATTTGGGAAGTTGTTTAGTACACTCCCGCAATGGTAACAGGAAAAGAATATCTAAAGTATCACTCATTGGGAGCCAGGGGCCTCCATGTATTTTTTCTGATATAAAAACTGACTTATCACTAATTTTGCAATTCCCCATGTAGTTAAAAGCATGAAACTTTAAGGAAACTGTTAAGTACACACCCGCTCTGGTAACAAGCGAAAAAAAAATATTTAATTTGCCACTCACTGGGAGAATGGGACCCAAATGTATTTTTTCTTAAATAAAAAGTTAATCATCACAAATTCTTCAACATCCTGTGCAGGTTGACGCATACATATTTGGGATGGTAGCAGGCAAACTTATCACTCAATTGCAGTTTTTTCACCTTATGTTAGCTAAATTACATCATGATTTAGATTGAAATTAAAGTGATATTGAATTAGTGTTTACCGGCTCTAAACGCTAACTGAAATCTTAAATTACCGCTGCAAATCGCGGGTAATTAGCTAGTAAATATATATATATATATATATATATATGATTTATAATGATCTAATTCATGTCTATCTTAATCTTTCTTTTTTCGTGACGTCAGCTAGAGAAATTGGTGAACGATGTTATTGCAGTGCCAAACCAAAACTATGGAAGGTAAAGTCTTCTTCTTGTGTGTAACGAATAAATTGTAATACAGTGTATTCCTTATATTTAGGCTTACTACTGCTACTACTACTGCAACTACTACTACTTCTACTCCTACTACCTTACTACTACTATTACTACTACTACTACTGCTATTGCTAAGACTATTGTTACTACTATTTTAACGGGTAATAAGGGGCCATCCATAAAGTACGTCACCCTCCAAAGGGGATGGTGGGGGTGTAAGAAAATGTAACAGGGGTGAGTGACGTCACAGTGTTTTATATTAAATTTTAATCATTTTGTTAATTTAAAAAAAATATTTGAAAGAGCAACGTACTTAGGGGGAGGGGGCCGAGATTTGTGATAGGGGTAGGGGGGGACCTAAAAATGTTCAAATATAGCGTGACGTACTTTATGGACGGCCCCTAAAAGTAAGAGCAATATTAAGGGTAGAAATAGTCGTAGTAACAATAATTATAAGATTAATAACAAAACAATTGACTAGCCAAATTTGTCCTTCTTATGAAATTGTCACACCTTCTCTGACCAGTTCCTTGTGGTACAAACATACAGAATTCGATGTCCAGAGACTGACCGATCTCTTTGACCCCAACAAAGATGGCTACATCACACGACTGGAGGTGTCAGCCGCCATGAGGTCATTGGACCCTCACAGTAAGTAGTGAATACATAACACAGATCAGAGCAAATTGTGAAAGGGAACAAGTTTAGGCAACAATTATTGGATTTTTTAATCACTAAAATAATGTTTTCCTTATAATGAATAAGCTTAGGCAGAATAATCGATTCTCTTTCACAGAATAACAATACTTATTTCTCAGAACAATGATTCTCTTTCTTAGAATAACTTTTCTTTTTTATTTTGGATGAAAAACACATAAACTTGCAAAGGCATCCTATTAACTTCATCGATTATGTGATTTACCATTTATCTTAAATTATTAAACCATTCTATTTTTGCTGAAACCAATTCTTCTAATCTGGGTGTTGTAGGTTAATGTAGATGAATGGCTTGAACAGATCTCAGTAAATCAACCTGTTCTTGTGTAAGCATCTAGGTATCTCCCCCTTTTGTTGGCGTTCATATTACATATGTCCCACTTAGTTCCTATTACATAGACACACTCATATTAGCCAACAATATCTGTTCCACTCAGTTCCCATTACATAGACACTCATTTTAGCCAACAATATTTGTGCCACTCAGTTCCCATTACATAGACACACTCATAATAGCCAACAATATTTGTTTCACTCAGATGATTATGGCGTCAGACGTTGTCATTTTGTGGATAGCCTGACGTCATACAAGCAGCACTCTGTGACGTCATCCAAGTTTTATGACGCGATATTCACGTCAAGGGACATCACTTGGGCTGATGTTGATTCTGACTTTTTACTTCAGATGGCCGATGACAACAGTAAGTTGCCATGGTTACCGTTAACACAAAGTTAAGAAGTAAAACTGAAACTTAATCAATTAGATGTGCAGATAAAAATTTTAAACTTAAATCAACATAGGAAGGTTTACTGTAACAAATAAACATCGAATATTTCTATTTTATGTGAGAAAAATTGTAAATTTTTTTTTAAAGAAAAATTAATTAAAAGCAAAAATCCCAACAATTAATTTTTGTAAAGTTTTCTATAAACAATGGTAGAGTGTCATTTCATTAAAAAAAACACTTATTTATTTACAAGTGACTGTTAGACTACAGCTGTATATCAACATGCTTTAATATGTATATATACATGACTCTATATAAATATTTATCTAGACGACTTAAGCGTGTCACTAAATTACCCTAAATATAAAACATCAACACGATTATAAAATTATAAATAAATTCTTCTAGATCTATTAGCCATCAAGACGTGTATTTATATCACTTATGATATCTACGTCTACATGATTCAAGATGTGTATCTATATAAGTTATGATGTCTTTCTACATGATTCAAGAAGTGTATCTATATAACTTATGATGTCAATCTACATGATTCAAGAAGTGTATCTATATAACTTATGATGTCAATCTACATGATTCAAGATGTCTATCCATATAACTTATGATGTCTATCTACATGATTCAAGAAGTGTATCTATATAACTTATAATGTCTATCTACATGATTCAAGAAGTGTACCTACATGCTCATTCAAAGACCTAGCTGTTTATACTGAAGTTTAACAACGAGTGATTGTGTTTTCCAATCTAAGATTTATTCAATCTCTTTGTTTATTTGGCGTTTGAGAGTATTTCATTTATATTTTCAGGAGACGGTGACGTCACGAGGCAGGAGTTTGTGGATTTCTTATCTTTAGTAAGCTTTAATTTTTGGAGATCAATTTTTGTTTTCAATTCATTAAAAACAAGAAAGCGTGTAGTCAATTTCAGCCTACCACAGCTAGATAAAAACTTACTGAATGTTTATTGAACCGTAAAAAATTAGTCGGAAATTTATTTTATCCCAACGTTTTATCAATGTATATTAATTAAATTAAAAATTACAAACTAATAAAATACTAAAGAAAAAAGTAATAACATTGATGAATTACATGACAAAGTTAATTCTAATAGGTCCTCTCTATTAACACGGCAGACAATGTGATCATTTACAACCCTGACTAACATTAATATCATCATCATCATCATCATTGCCTGTCGTCCCATCTGGGGCATAGGCCACGAACAAAGACTCTCCAGGCATCCCGGTCCTGCGCCAATCTCTCTAGCTGTCCCCAGCTGTTCCCACTCTTTTTGGAGTCTGTCTCCAGTTCCCTTCTCCATGTCATTTTGGGTCGACCTCTTTATCTCTTGCCCTGGGGGTTCCAAGTGAGAGGCTTGTCTCACAATGCTGGATGTAGGCTTTCTGAGGGTGTGGCCAATCCATCTCCATCTGCGCTGACGTATTAGTTCTTCCACTGGCTCTTGTTGTGTACGTTGCCAGAGGTCCTCGTTGGGGATGATATTGGGCCAGCGGATTCGGAGAATTGTTCTGAGACATGTGTTTATAAATGCTTGAAGCTTTTTCGAAACGGCTGCTGTAATCTGCCATGTTTTAGCTCCATATAGCAGGACAGGCTTTACTGTGGTGTTGAATATCCTGACCTTGGTCTGGAGGGTCAAGTTGTTGCAACTCCAAACTTTTTTTTAGCTGTTTAAATGATGTTCTTGCTTTGCCAATTCTCACTCTAACATCAGCGTCTGTCCCTCCCTGCATGTCTATGATGCTACCGAGGTATGTAAAGCTATCCACCTCCTCTAGATTTGATCCTCCCAGTGTTATTGGGGTGTTGCTTGATGTATTTATTTTTAGGACTTTGCTTTTTCCCTTGAGGATTTTAGACCAACACAAGCAGTGAACTGAGCTACATAGTTAGTTTTCTCCTGCATCTGTTGCTGTGTGTGTGATATTAGGGCCAGATCATCCGCAAAATCCAGGTCATCAAGTTGTTTCCATAGTGTCCACTGGATACCATTTCTCTTCTGCTCTGTAGACATCTTCATTATCCAGTCAGGTTAGCAAAAATAAGAAGGGTGAAAGCAAACACCCCTGTCTGACTCCAGTCTTTACCCCAAAAGCCTCTGTTGTTTTTGGCCATGTAAGGCTTTCATAAGACGTCTTAATTATGTTAGTCAGCTTCTGTGGTATACCGTAGTGTCTTAGCAAATTCCACAGGGTTGGCCTGTCAACGCTATCAAACGCCTTCTCATAGTCAATAAAGTTGATGTATAGTGGTGAGTTCCACTCCAGGGATTGTTCTAATATAATTCTCAGTGTGGTAATCTGGTCAGTGCATGATCTATCCTTTCTAAAACCTGCTTGTTGGTCTCTAAGATGGGTGTCATTAATATATAACCTCTAAACAGTCTGGTCTCATTTCACTTACATTAGTCTATAACCTCTAAACCATCTGGTCTCATTTCACCAACATAAGTCAATAACCTCTAAACTGTCTGGTCTCATTTCACCAACATTAGTCTATAACCTCTAGACTGTCTGGTCTCATTTCACCAACATTAGTCTATAACCTCTAAACCGTCTGGTCTCATTTCACTAACATTAGTCTATAACCTCTAAACCGTCTTGACTCATTTCACCAACATTAGTCTATAACCTCTAAACCGTCTGGTCTCATTTCACCAACATTAGTCTATAACCTCTAAACCGTCTGGTCTTATTTCACCAACATTAGTCTATAACCTCTAAACCGTCTTGTCTCATTTCACTAACATTAGTCTATAACCTCTAAACCGTCTGGTCTTATTTCACCAACATTAGTCTATAACCTCTAAACTGTCTGGTCTCATTTCAGCAAAACCAATTGGCAGCCGGGGTGATTGTCTACCGTGAAGGTATTGCACAGGGAGGTAACTCAGCCACTCGAGAAAACAGTCGGAGCATGTTCTTGATGATAGCCCCTGCTTTCTTCACATTATTGTATTATCTGTGTGCTTAAATAAATTATTTAAGTTAAAAAGTTGATTTTAGAAATTCGGAGCAACAAACATTTATTTTTACGAGTTTCTGACTAGGAAACTATAAATTATGTTATTGATAGAATTATAAATAGGAAATATAAATTAACTCGATCTTATAATGTTATTTTGATTTACTGAAAGCTTTACAATTGGATGTAAATATTAATATTTATTCATTATTTTCTATTACAAACCTCATGTACTTTTTAAGGTTTTTCCGCCCCCCTCCCATATATCTTCATGTTTGATCCATGCAGTCACCTTTAAGTAATGGATAAATTGTCTGTGATATCTGAATCTGCATTTTATGTAATTGACTACATTGAAAATAATTAAAGTTAAGAACCAACACACTAGCGGAACAAAAAAAAAAAATCAAACCCAAAAAAAACCAGCAACAAATAAACAACAATCAAACAAAAACTAGTCTTCTTTTAAAATAACCATTTTAGTCACAAAGCCAATATGTTAGTGTCCTAGAAACTAACTGAATGTTATCACATAATAGAAGTGTAAAGCAGAGTGTGCATCAATGTAAACATAAATGTTACTTCCAGTTTGTTTTAATTTAGTGATGTACTGGATTTCGGCTCCGGTAAATCCTGAATGTGGCCATTTTTACGAGTCCGACACCAGCAGAACTTTATTTTGTAAATCTGACAAAATCCGCCTGGCTGTTAGAGCAATAAGATATGTATAAATATAATGTCTCTGATTCAGGCCAAGCAAAAATCTGGCTATTTTTACTAATCCGGCTATTTTGACTAATCCGGCTATTTTTACTAATCCGACTATTTTGCCTAATCCGGCTATTTTTACTAATCCATTTTCGGCCAATTTAACTTCATAAATCCGCCCTAATCTGGCTCCGGTCTGATTTTTAAACAAATTGAATCCGGTACATACCTAAAAATTATAATCTGATTAATTAAAGATTCTAAAGAATTTTATTTGCAGTCTTTATAATCATGTGCTAAAACATACTGTTTGATATTGTGACCTAAATCATTCTGTTTGATATTGTGACCTAAAACATACTGTTTAATCTTGTGACCTAAAACATACTGTTTGATCTTGTGACCTAAAACATGCTGTTTGATCTTGTGACCTAAAACATACTGTTTGATCTTGTGACCTAAAATATACTGTTTAATCTTGTGACCTAAAACATACAGTTTAATCTTGTGACCTAAAACATACTGTTTGAGCTTGCGACCTAAAACATACAGTTTGATCTTGTGACCTAAAACATACAGTTTGATCTTGTGACCTAAAACATACTGTTTGAGCTTGTCATTTATCTTTCAAAAATAATTTCCTATCTTATCCTTTGTAAAATCGTTCGCATTCACTAAGACATTTTCTTTTACCCTCTCAGACCTTTTACTCGTTACACAATCTCACAATTATCTCATTGACGAAATGATTCATGTCTTTAAACTTGTAAGCTTAATTAAATCAAATGAAGTAAATGTTGTATTTACAGATTAATATTAAGGAATGAAGGTGGTTTCCCTTTAGAATGAAATATATTTTCAATAAAATTTTTAAAAAAATTCAACTATGTTTGTTTTTCTCTATCATGACAAATCATGATCATATTTTATTTTCTTTTGTGGAGATCTGTAGAAGTCTCAGAGTGGCATCAGTTTGTGAGTAATCCTGGCACCAGTGGCGTAGCTTGAGCTTTTGCCGCCCGGGGCGGTCTTTAATATGCCGCCCTTTTAGGGGCCTCCCATAAATGACGTCACGCACCGTTCTTTTTTTTTCTTTTTTTTTTTTTTGGTGGGGCAACACACATATTACGTCATTCAAAACGCGCAACTTTAAATAAAAGTTCCACTTAAATATATCATTGCCGAAAATGAAGTTTTACGTGGTTTCACGCGTGTTACGCTATTAGAGTGCAGCCTTACACTAAAAACATATTTAAATGACACAATTTTTTTTTTGAACACCCTCGTTTTCACATAGAAAATACCGCTTGTATTGGGGGGGGGGGGCTTTGTGACGTCACATTGAGAAAGGGGTCTAAGTTTTCGTTTCATGACGCCGTGTGATGAGGGGGCAGGGAGTGAAAAATCCGACGAAATCACGTGACGTCATTTATGAACGGCCTCTTAAGTCAATCATATGATGGTTTTTATAAATTCATAAACTTGAATAAAAAATTGCAATGGAAACAAAGTACATTGTAAAAGGTGAGGAACAATTTTACCATAGCATGCCCTATTTATGTAAGCAGTAAAAAAAAGATTCCACATAAGATGATTTACCTATAATTAAAACATTATATAAAATACAAAATAATTGTTTTGAAGGCCACAAGAAAGTTATAAGGGTCGCCCCCTCCACAATGAAACAAAAGATATTCCAAATTTTACACCCAAAAAACATTAACAATTAATATGCTTTTACTTTTTGTTTATAAATAGATATATATGATTTTTTAAATAAAAAATGAAATTGTAAACATCAGTATATAAAAATTTATTATCTATAACTTTACTTACTTATCCAACTTTCATAGTAGAAAAATCATGTATTATGTTAAAAAATATAAATTATTTGTAATATCTTGATCTATGGAATTATTGCATTTTGTAGTCTTTACTCACTTATTGTCGAGCGAATATAATTTTTTTATCAACTTCAGGTTGGAAAAGCTCCTTTTACAACTAGATACACTGATTGCAATTGTTGAAAACATTCTAAGCAAAAGTATAATTTTGGGTAAAGAATTTTCCAATATTTACTGGTGAATATATTTTAATAGATCAAAAGGGGGGATTCACCCCGCCCCCCCTCCCCGTTTTTTAAAAACATAATGTCTCTTCTTGTAGTGTAGGTACAACCAGGACTGGTCTTAGGCTCCTGCAACCAATGCGGTCGCAGAGGGCCCCGCGCTTTCATAGGCCCAACCTCTTAATTTTCACTTAATTTCCTTATTAATACATTATCCCTCTCCAAACTGGGGCACTCGCAATCCATTTCGCATACTAAGCTGCATAGGGTCCCGTAATAGCTAAGACAGGCCCTTGTACTGCCATAAAAACCTGTATCCTTTCTTTTTTAATCTCGAACAATTCTCTATCAATGGATATAAAGAAATTTATTTGATATTCAAATTCTTCATTAAGTAGGCTAGATGGTATTATACACAAATATTTTTTTTTGCAAGGACAGGTAACTCATCACCGCGTTGTTTTATTTTCTTTTATAATTATATCTATTGATAAAAACATTTCTCGTCGTACTTCTTGCTCTAGAGATAGAAACACGTCATCTGAATTTTCCCAAATCATATTTTTTCCATTTTAACTGATGGTTCATTGAATCCCTCCAACTCTACCAATGTTTCCTTTAGAGCTGCGTGATTGCGCTGGGGCGCGCAGGAAATTTTGTAAAAGATTGCATAAAAGATGGGTGATTTGCAAATTTGCACACGAGTTGTAGTTTGTTTTGTTTTTTGGAGTGTTTTTCACACTGACCAACGAACTTTAGAGGGAACATTGATTACTACCACTACCTAGAGACAATAAATATCAATCAAGCTGCTGGGCCTGAATAACATGACATGACGTTATGTCATTGTTGCTGACATTGTGCTTGAATATTCGCTTTTCTTTTGAGTATGACGAATGCATTAACATAAGTTTGAAGTACATTTAAGTTAACAAAAGTGTGCTGTTGGGAGGCAAGTCATTGTAAAATGAGGTGCATGGATGGTTGCTAGGGTGCATTGCGTTTTGAATAGTGGACATGATCGCGAAAATGATCGATGTTTGGAACGGATATCCGTCGTACCCACTTGAAAATTTCGACGGTTACCCGGACAGCTTTTTTCAATAGTATTGACATACTTAGTTACACTACTTTAGTCTAGAATTACACTATACACGTATTTAAATGACAAATAATTAATTTACAACTTGCTTATTTTCAATTTGAAAATAAGGCTTGGGGGGGGGGGTTTGTAACATCATACCTGAGGGGTTCTAAGTTTTTATGACAAAGTGTGACGAGTGGGGAAGGGGCATGGTTACAAAGCGGACAAAATCGTGTGACGTCATTTATAAACGGCCACTATGTTACCTTAAAAAATGAAATATTTTTATAGTCTTGACAAAAACCTTAATTTAATAATTTTCTATAAAATAGACGTATTCAAATTATTTAAACATTACTTTAATTGGATAGGTAAAATATTATTAATGAAAAACACAAATTATGTGTGCTACTTAAATGCAATAAAAAAAATAATTTAAAACAAACCAACTTACCCTAGAATATTTTTCTGACAACTGAAACAGCTAGATAATTACTCACTGAAATTTAACAACAAAATTTGAACCACGATGCCGTGTAGGTACTTGTTCACGCATCATTCTGCGCATGTCGAAAATCCACGCAATAACTGTCGTGGCGATATTAATAGTATATTCAACCCAGTGGTGGTGTGTCTTGTTTTGAGTGTGTATGTGTGAGTGTGTTGTTTTCTTTTCTAAGCGGTGTCTGTGACGTATACCGCTTAATTTTCCAAACAAATCGATACTGCTTTTGAGCGATTTAAAATTACTGAACGATTATTTGTTAGTAATAAGTACCAGTATGTAATCAAACAAATGTTTTACGAATCCGTTAATTAAGACTCGATAGTACGAATATTTTTCTTTCACCCGGGCTTTCCCTTTTCAAAAGAAAAAGGGGGTTTTCGGAAATGGCAGTACTTTTCAAATGCCCACAAGTGCCGCCCTTAAAACGCGTGCCGCCCGGGGCGGGCCGCCCCCACCGCCCCCCTAGCTACGCCACTGCCTGGCACATATTCCTAATCTATTCTGGTGTCTTGATATAAATTACATCGCTTAACGTATTTTTTTTTAATTCAGGAAAAATAATTAACAAAATATTAAGTACAAGATGACCCGCGGCATAGCATACGCCACAGATTTGCTCATCATAGATCGTGCAAAGAACGGACACAAAAACAGCAGCACGAAGTGATGAAGCAAAAAAGCGAGTAAACAGGGAGACGTGTGCACAACAGTTGTTGTTAACCTTTACTACTATCCCTTGCCAAACATTAACGGCGATTTCCCGACTCTATTGTTTAAATTAGTCATGTTCGCAAAAAATGAAGAAAAGAACAGGCAGAAAAAAGCATTAATTTTTTTTAAAAAAAAATTCCATCTGGGAATGGAACAATTCACTTTCCGCATACAAGGCGGGCGTAATAACCACTACACGAAGAATCATATGTTATTCTGTGAAGGAACAACGCAAGTGAACGCAAGAAGCATTGTCGCCACAAAGCCCCCGCCCCCTAATCTTTTTTTTCTCCTTTTCATCCCACTCCGCTTGCCCACTGTGATCTTTCGACCCCAGCGGTGGTCATTCGTCATCCTCAATAGCACATGGTCGTTTACATGAATTATATATTAAGGTGTCTTCATGGAAATTATAAAACGTTTTAGAGAGAAACGTTTTTTACTTGATTAGCTGCTAGATTGCAATAGATACGATTAATTCTTCAAGTGACACAATAGATTATTCGATTGAAATAATAATTAGACTGTTCGATTGATACAGTATCAATAGTTTGCCAAGTGTTCTTTATGGGGAATTCCCGGAAATCCCTCCCGCCCACCCTGTCTCATTCCCCCAGGGAACATAACAGCTGGGGGACCACCCCTGGAACGGTCGCATGGGCATCCAGGACCTGGTCGAAGATGCCTCCCACTAACAGTGACCTCATTAGGAGGGGGGAATTTCCCCACTTCGACTCTGTACAACCTCGGTGTCATTCCGGCTCTATGATTCTCTATGGCTGACTGCCGCTGGGGGATCATCAAGGGACTATCTAGGGAGTTAGTCCTATTGGAAGGTTTTCTCAGGGCTGGCGCCCACTGTTCTTCACATGATCTTTTGCTGATCCTTAAGTGATACAATCCACTTTTGGATTGATACAATAGATTGTTCGATTGATACAATAGATTGTTTGTTTGATACAATAGGCTTACATATACTTGTTCCACTGTATCACACTGAATAGAACTACGATAAAGTTTTTGAAGAAAGTACGAGATACACAAACGATTTATGTGATCAAAACAATAAATGAAAGCTTGATTAATTGATTAACACAAAAGTAGACGTTTTGTCACTGATAAATGCTTCTCCACGCGGTCCATCTAGCTCGTCGCTAACTGGCCGAGACTGTTGGCTGACAATAAGCACGCCGTAACTACTTCTTTCACCCTTCAAACACGAATCGTCAGCGAAAACTTTAACCACGCAGGATCTACATGGATATTAGACTTATAAAACGATTTGTTACGTTGGTCCCATATGAAATTTACCAAATCACTAGTTTTACCTAAAGTAGAATATTTTTCCCGTTGTTGTTTTCACTGTAACTTTTAAAACTTCCTCTTTTTCCTATATCCTGTGTCATTGATTGTTTTTTTTTTTTTATCTTTCTTTTTATTTTACGTAAATAGTTTATGATACCATATGTTTTAAGAATTTAAATATAATTTCATTACTTATTTAAGTACGTATTTTATGTTTATTGTACTGATGAAGGCTTAAGCCGAAACGTTTACTGTCATGTTCATTAAAAAATAAATCTCAAATTTACTGTTCTCATTCCCCAATTTGTTTGCGTATTTTGTATTTTGACATTGATAACTCACAGTCTCATATTAATAGCAGAAGAATCCGGGTTTCATTTTTTCCCGCTACTTCCTCTGCACTACAATAAGAGCTTAACGTTATTTATTTATTAACTTTAAAAAACAATATTTAATTAATTTAGAAAGGGCGGCAAAATGGAGATCACCCCGTGCAGCAAAAGTTCTATGTACGCCCCAGATGTATCTATGGCCCATGCCAAACAAAGGTTGGAGGGGTGCCAACCAATCGTTAAAGGGGTGGCAAACAAAAGTTAAAGGGGTGCCAACCAACGGTTAAAGGGGTGACAACCAACAGTTATAGGGGTGCCAAACAAAAAGTTAAAGGGGTGGCAAACAACAGTTAAAGGGGTGCCAGACAACAGTTAAAGGGGTGTCAAACAAAAGTTAAAGGGGTGCCAGACAACAGTTAAAGGGGTGTTAAACAAAAGTTAAAGGGGTGCCAGACAACAGTTAAAGGGGTTCCAAAAAGCAGTTAAAGGGGTGCCAAAAACAGTTAAAGGGGTGCCAACAACAATTATAGGGGTGCCAAAAACAGTTAAAGGGGTGCCAACACCAATTAAAGGGGTGCCAAAAACAGTTTAAGGGGTGCCAAAAACAATTAAAGGGGTGCCAACAACAATTAAAGTGGTGCCAACATCAATTAAAGGGGTGCCAAAAACAATTAAAGGGGTTCCAAAAACAGTTAAAGGGGTGCCAAGCAACAGTTAAATGGGGGGAACAAAGGTTAAAGGGGGGCAAAACAAACTGTTAAAGGAGTGCCAAGCAAAGATGAGAGGGGTGCCAAGCAAAGATGACAGGGGATGTCTACTAATGATAAGAGGGAAGCCAAGCAAAGATGAGAGGGGTGTCTATACTGAAGATGAGAGGGGTGTCTACTAATGATGAGAGGGGTGTCTTCTAAAGATGAGAGCGGAGCCAAGCAAAGTTGACATGCCATCAGTTGTGTTGACTGTGTGGGTGTCATATCTGATATACCACAAGATAAGCTAGTCATTTAAATAACTCACTATCCCCAGCGTTACCAACCATAACCCACGTTAGGTGTACATTTGAACATACCTCCTGGTTTTGAAACGGGTGTTTCCTTGTAATAGGTCTACTGCAACAGGCCAGTACGTTATGTGGGGTTAGATCAGAGGTTACTGCAACATGTCAACATTCAAGCTTGTTGAGATCGACACCTACTGCAACATGTCAACATTCAAGCTTGTTGAGATCGACACCTACTGCAGCATGTCAACAATCAAGCTTGTTGAGATCGACACCTACTGCAGCATGTCAACATTCAAGTTCGTTGAGACCAAGACCTACTGCAGCATGTCAACATACAAGCTTGTTGAGACTGACAGCTACTGCAAAATGTCAACATTCAAGCTTGTTGAGACTGAGACCTACTGCAACATGTCAACATTCAAGCTTGTTGAGACTGAGACCTACTGCAACATGTCAACAATCAAGCTTGTTGAGACTTTGACCTACTGCAACATGTCAACATTCAAGCTTGTTGAGACCGAGACCTACTGCAGCATGTCAACATTCAAGCTTGTTG
>MUZC01000111.1:16935-29827 GCA_002072015.1 Radix auricularia | reverse complement strand
GACCTACTGCAACATGTCAACATTCAAGCTTGTTGAGACTGAGACCTACTGCAACATGTCAACAATCAAGTTCGTTGAGACTGAGACCTACTGCAACATGTCAACATTCAAGCTTGTTGAGACCGAGACCTACTGCAGCATGTCAACATTCAAGCTTGTTGAGACTGAGACCTACTGCAACATGTCAACATTCAAGCTTGTTGAGACTGAGACCTACTGCAGCATGTCAACATTCAAGCTTGTTGGGACCGAGACCTACTGCAGCATGTCAACATTCAAGCTTGTTGGGACCGAAACCTACTGGAACATTGCGAAAATCTAGGTATGGTCAAACTTAGGTGAAATATAAATTGTTCTTAGTATCGTTACTGACACATAATTAAATAATGTGTAAAGCATTTAGCATAATAAAAAATCAACAAAAAGCCAGTTACAAAACAGCCATGCTTTTTTAATATTCAAAAACCAATCTATCTGGAAATCTATTTTTTAAAAAGTCCAGAGGTAAAGTAAATTTTAATCCATCAATTTTTCTTGGTACCTATATTTTTATTAACTTGTAATAGATATATAAATCGCTTCGGCATAGAAGGCTATTATATATTTAAGAGATACTCCTCCATGCACACCTATAGTTAAACAAGTTAACAAACACAGTTAAGATCGTTAAATCATTTATTTATGTTGTCTAAGTAAATTTGGAATATATTGATAAAATAAAGCCAGTGGCCCCCGATGTTTTAGGGGCCCCCGAACTTTTTATATTTATAATAAAAGTGTACAAATGTTTGCACGAACCCTTGAAAATATAAAAAATTAAAAAATATTAAAAATTAACTATACAACTGATCGCGAATCAGACCGGATACTACTGATAGAGTTAATAATCGATAAAAAGTGATTTAATTGGCTCACTTAGAGAACATAGTATGAAGTATAGTTTATATTTTTAAAATTTCTCAATTTATTCAAGCTTCGCTGGCCGTGTGGAGAGAGTACAGGCGCGTGATACAACCGGTGTGGGGTTCGATTCACAGCAGTGCAAGATAAAATTTGTCTTTTCACACTCAATTGTTATATACCACAAACATTTCAAACAGTTATTTCTTCGTGTTCCTTTTTTTTTTTTTTCATTATTAATATTTAGTTACAGTCCTATATTAGCTGTTAACAATCATTTTATTTTAAGGATGCTGGCTGGATAGGGCCCCCGTTTCATTGCAGCCCGGGGCCCCGTGCAGTCTGAATCCGCCCCTGATTTCAATACTATTTTTAGGAGGTATGGTGTTTCCAATAATATTATCAAATATGACTTTCTAAAAATAAAATTTATTTTAAATAATATTTTTTTAAATAAATATCCCCGTTTCATGAGCTGCGTTTTAGATAACGTTTCTTTATAATTTATACACATTTTATTCTTTCCGAGAATCATCTTTAAACTTTGTTTGACTGGTTTTAATTTCAGTTTTTGAGTGGCAGCGCGCTCGACTGGCGTACCGATGGTCACGGGTTCGAATCCATGTGAAGGCAAGGATTTGTTACCGGGGCCTAGGGTGTCCCTGAGTCACTCTGTTCCGAATGGGTACCAAACGCCAGTAAGGCGGCTAGGTAATGCGTGGAATCCTCATAGCCGTGGCCAGTGAACGCTGCATCACTTGCCAACATATCATGCATAATGGTTTGTGGATGCAAATATCTTCTGCATAGAAGTTGCGTCTGAATAGATCAGAAGAAGGAGAAAAAATATATTTTTATAAAAATTTTAATAGCCCCCCCCAACCCGGTTCAATAAATCAATAAAATACAATAAATCAAGGATAATTTTATTAAATATTACCAAAATAATCTCAGCTCTACCCATGTAATTTAGACTACATTATGACCGAGTAATTTAAAAAGTTTTCCCTTGGCTGTAGCTTTAACATATTCACATCTGATCGTATGGGAGTTAGGTACTTGTAATGGTTGTTTGGGTTGACTGAACAGAAAAGAGGAAATATAAAACTGTCGCATTGATCAGTGGGTACATACAGAGTGTCATTAATAGTTCGGTGGATACTGGGAAAGGAATCGTGTGGGATAGTTTACAAGACTCGATATTTTCATCTGTAAGTCTGTTTTATGGTGAGAGTTTACAATAGACGCAAGGTGCGTCACGGACTTGCGAAAATCATAGTCGTGAGAAAAATAATAAATTTTGTGAGCTTTCTAAATAAGAAGGTAAAGTGACGTAAAGATGTGTAAATTAAAAAGATAATTAATAAAATAAAAGATTAAATTTGAACTGAATGACAACGTTCATCAATGTAAAATTTTTAATTTAATTGAAATGAAAACAACACAATTAACATCATCAACCTGATTGGTGACGTGTATCCAGTTAATCCAACAGTTTGACAAGTTAAAGAAAGGTGAATACAGATTAAACTTAAGTTACCAAGTTTAATATAGTTGACACACGTAAGACTAAGACCGCGTGTTTCACATTCACAGTGTTTGTGAATAATAGCGATAACAATCGATCATTAAAACCAAGAGGCCATCGATCCACGCTTCGATTGTTCTGTTTCTTATCCGATTTATGAAGGCGTGATAAACCTCGATTCTAAAAGTCACATAAAGATACGAACATGTTTTACCTGACAGAGATCACGTCACATGTTCAAGTTACTGGTTTTTAATTTAAGAATGATTCTATTATGTCAGTCTGTTGACATTTGATATAATTTTCTAAAATATTTCCCTCCTCAATGATTATTTTATTAAAATTTTCTTTAAAGTCTACTTATATGAGGCTACGTATTCAAACTTGTTGCCAGGGGCGTCTGTAGGGTTGGTGTCACTAGGGGCGGTGCCAAATAACGGGAACATTCAGAATTTTACACTTTGGTGTCACCCTTTGTGATGGTGTCACTTGGGGCGGCCCGCCCAACCATACTCCCCTAGTGACGCCACTGTTGGCTGCAAGTCTAACATTTGGAACATCACCACTGTTTGTGAAATAAAATGATGACGTCATATTAATGTTTCACTGCTGCAGCACTAATTGTCATATTAAATGTCTGTTAATGTATAAACTCATTCTCACCAGAGTCAGAGATTTTCATACATTCAGTCCCCAAAACACTGAGCCATACATGTAACACCAAGCTTATTCTGATCAGAGTAAAACGTTCTCAAACATTCAGCCCCCTAAACACCGAGCCCTACATGTAACACTGAGCCATACATGTAACACTGAGCCATACATGTAACACTGAGCCATACATGTAACACTGAGCCATACATGTAACACTGAGCCATACATGTAACACAGAGCCATACATGTAACACCGAGCCATACGTGTAACACCATATTTATTGTAGCGATTTGAATGGGGTAAACACTGAAAATCAAGCCATTTTAAGAGATGCACTGAGCTGTAAGCCGTTTACAAAAATCTCCTTTTATCTGTATCTGCCCGACTTCGATGTTTAAGTAAAATATAATGTTGCCGTCTGTAAACTGGTTAGACAAGTATACGTCATATATACATATTTAACTACGATAAACTTTGACAATGGGCATACACTTATTTAAAACAAACTTTAACAATGGGCATACACTTATTTAAAACAAACTTTAACAATGGGCATACACTTATTTAAAACAAACTTTGACAATGGGCATACACTTATTTAAAACAAACTTTGACAATGGGCATACACTTATTTAAAACAAACTTTGACAATGGGCATACACCTATTTAACTAAAACAAACTTTGTCAATCGGCATACACTTATTTAAAACAAACTGTAACAATGGACATACACTTATTTAAAACAAACTTTGACAATGAGCACACGACTTATTTCACTACAAAACTCTGACAGTAAGTCATACATCTAACATTATAGTGGATTAGTTTGGTCGCCATTGTAGTGTCGTACATGGCGCATACTTTAGCGTCACCTGGCCGGCCTCTAGACTCTAGTTTCACATCATATTTTAGCGTCACCTGGCCGGCCTCTAGACTCTAGTTTCACATCATATTTTAGCGTCACCTGGCCGGCCTCTAGAGTCTAGTTTCACATCATATTTTAGCGTCACCTGACCGGTCTCTAGACTCTAGTTTCACATCATATTCTAGTGTAGATGTCTTACGGTATATGAACTTAAAATTTCAACAACAAACAATCATTTCGACTCGAGCTTTTAACGCCCCATGTCTCTTTAAATCAAACTTAAACATCGATTATTGTCTGCTCCAACTATAAAAGCCTCTTAGTTCTTTACGTCCAACAAGAATGCCTCGGATACTTTCAAAAGAATGAACTTATATAGCAGACATAAACGTAACAGTGCGGAGCATTTGGCAGCTGAGTCGACATTCCTGGTCTAACCTGTATCACAGGTGCCCTAATGTGTGTCACAACCAGGAAGATTATACATGCGTCATAAAATGTCACCTTTAAATCGCGTCTCTGCTCCTCTCTTTCCCGATGTATACAGCATGAACACTATTGACCACTACACCACTAGGCCGAACACCATTGACCTATACACCACTAATCTGAACACCATTGCCCTATACACCACTAATCTGAACACCATTGCCCTATACACCACTAAGCTGAACACCATTGCCCTATACACCACTAATCTGAACACCATTGCCCTATACACCCCTAATCTGAACACCATTGCACTATACACCACTAATCTGAACATCACTAATCTGAACATTAGTGGTCCACGGCTAGGACACAATTTTTAAAGTGGCCCTTAAATATCAAAATGTTAAGAACCATTCATCCAAAACTATAAATTGAATTTTTAAATTCAATAATTAACTTATATTTTCTTAACATTTTTTTTAACATTCAGCTTCCCATGACGTGCACGCTATTATAAAAGATGGTGATGGGGATGACGTGTGGCACACAGCAATAGGAGAATATCTAACAAGTCGATCAACAAGGCTCTTGGAGAGAGAAAGAGAGAGAGCGAGAGAGAGAGTCGGTTTTCAAGACATTTCTGCTTAACGTATAAGCCAGGACACTTATCTGTGGAGAGAGACTATAGATCCCCTCGGGCGTAACATAACATGTTCAGTAGGTTCAGTAGCCAAATCACGTGACCTTATAGCAGTACGTCATCATGGGAAATTGTTTGGACATCCCCCCGCCACCACCTAAAAAACGTCATCTGTACAAAGCAAAGTCAAGCTACGCCCCTGGTTCGTCAGTTTCTTCAATGGCAGGTACGCCCTAGTTAAATAGGCAATATATCAGGTACGCCCTAGTTAAATAGGCAGTATATCAGGTACGCCCTAGTTAAATAGGCAGTATATCAGGTACGCCTTCATAACATAGACATTATAGCTGGTACGCCTTTGTAACAGAGGCACTATAGGAGGTACGCCTTTGTAACAGAGGCACTATAGGAGGTACGCCTTTGTAACAGATGCACTATAGGAGATACGCCTTTGTAACAGATGCACTATAGGAGGTACGCCTTTGTAACAGAGGCACTATAGGAAGTACGCCTTTGTAACAGATGCACTATAGGAAGAACGCCTTTGTAACAGAGGCACTATAGGAGGTACGCCTTTGTAACAGATGCACTATAGGAAGTACGCCTTTGTAACAGATGCACTATAGGAGGTACGCCTTTGTAACAGATGCACTATAGGAAGTACGCCTTTGTAACAGAGGCACTATAGGAGGTACGCCTTTGTAACAGATGCACTATAGGAGGTACGCCTTTGTAACAGATGCACTATAGGAGGTACGCCTTTGTAACAGAGGCACTATAGGAGGTACGCCTTTGTAACAGATGCACTATAGGAGGTACGCCTTTGTTACAGATGCACTATATGTATTTAGCTATAGCTGGTGGCCATCTCAATATAGGCACTGTGGCAGTTAGAAAATCCTTGTACTAGAGTTATTGACCTACTAAATTTTGACGTAATAGCTTGTGACCTAATAACCTGTCACTTTATAACCTGTCACTTTATAACCTTTTATCTTGTTGTTCTTTCTGTTCCAGCTTGGGTACATGGCTACAAACCCCGCCCTTCACTCTACACAAGCCAGGAGACTCTTGTGCCAGCTGACCATCTCACTGGGCAGCCGTTCATCTTCTCCAGACGATTCTCAGCCATGACGTCATCCCACTACCAGCCCGGACATGCCAACATCTATCTACCGTTTCATTCATCGCACCCGTCTCTCTATCCTTACGGCTTTGATGACCACTGGTCCGACGGGCGTTACCTGGACAATGTTGTTTCCTCGAATAATTACAAGCATCGCTCTAAGCACGTCTCAATAAATAGAGGTGAATATTTGAAACAAGAAAGAAATTTTAGTAAAATTTAGAGGTGGTAGTGATTTTAGAGTTTGTGACGGCCAGGATGCACCTTGATGTTCAACAATAGACAGATTGAGACTATAACACAAAAAATTGGATACACTACCGAAAGAACAAGAACACTTCTTTTAATTTCTATATTCTTCTGAAAAATTGAATTTCTGTTTTTTTACAAGCAAATGAAATATTTTCATTTATTTTAAAAGATCTATAAGAATTTTATGAACTTGCTTTGTTTTTGTCTGTACTGGAACCTTTCCACTAGAACTTTAATAAACTGCTTAAGGTCCAATTAAGCTGTACTAAATATGTGACATTCTCATTGGAGGGTTGAGTCCTTCAGACTCTTATAACCCGGCCTACAATACCAACGGCGAGCCTCAACATAAGGGCATCGCCATGGAGATATTCTTCCGCAGTGCGATGGCTGCCTGACCTCACCGCGTCCCCAATTGTCGCAGAACAATCGGTCAGCAGGTGTGCCACTGTCTCCTCGGCCATACCACATAAACAGCAGCCGGGTTCCCTGTTTTTGTCTAGCCTGTGAAAGTAACTGTTTGTTCGACAGTGTCCAGTCCTCATCTGCGTAATAAGGGACTGGCAGCTACGAGGCAGTTTCCACCAGGGATCTCGCTTGCGCGGTCGCGGCATTTTATCGTAAAGCATTCGTGCCGTGTCACCATTTTCCCAACCTTTTAGCCATTTTTCCGTGAAATGGTCTTTTAGCCACAATTTTACCCCCAACTGGGTCATTGGGCGTTCGATTTGGGGCTGGGCAGCACCCTGTTGTGCCAGCAAGTTTGCCTTTTCTTGCTGTGGTATCTTTGCGTGGCCTGTAATGTACTGCAGGACGACCATGCCCCCGCGAGATTTAATGTTGTTAACGATCTCCAGTACAGCATCGACAGTTTTCGTCTCCATAGAGCTCCGGCTCAAGAGTTCCAGGGAGGATCTCGAGTCGGTGAAGACTACGACTGTTGGAAAACTCTTTCGTCTACATAGGCGTAGGCGCACCTCTTTCACACCCTTGTGAATTGCTTCTAGTTCAGCGTCCCCGCTCGAAGCTAGTCTTCCACATGGTCCAGACAGTTCAGTTACTGCTGGACCTCCAGCAGGGTATTCAATTAGTGCGCCGCACCCGCTTCGTCCATCTGTGAAGCATGAGCCGTCTGCATAGACTCTTACTACGCCTGTGCCATAGGCCTCGATAGTCTTTAGTGCTTCTTCGTGCTGAAGCTCAACTGGACTATTTTTTTTCCCACCGCGGCATTTGCCAGTGACAAACGTAGATCGGGCGGAGAGTAGCATTCGTGAGGTCCCCTTGCCGGGACCATGGATATTTTTTCCCTGCTTTTGGGTAATTTAACGGAAACCTCGAGCTCGTTGACCGCATCCATAAAGGAGGGCCGTTTCAGTCGTGTGCGTTTTACCCATCTGTCTTGCATCTGAAAGCAGGGTTCGTTGCGATCCATTCTACGGTATCTTTCCACCGTAGTTAGTATTGCTTTCTCTCGCCGTACTTTGAGCGGTTCCACATTTGCCAAGATTTCTACCACGGCGTTGGGTGTAGTACGTAATGCCCCACAAACCAGTCTTAGAGCTTGGTTTTGGACTCTATCCAGGTCTTCGAGCGCTGTTCTGCTCGCAAAGGCCTGGATGGGGGGGGGGGCTGTAATCAATGGCTCCTCTCACTTTGCTGAGGTAGAGATCTCTCAGCGTTCTTGCATCAGCACCCCAATCAGTGCTTGCTAGCTTTTTCACCAGTGACAATTGGGCAGTGGTTTTTGCGCGCAGTTCACGAATATGGTTGTGTAGCTGGAGTTTCTGGTCCAGCCGCACGCCCAAATACGTTGGTTCCTTGTCCCATTTCAGCCTTTTCCCACAGATGTTAAGCACAACATCATGTTTTAGTGCATTCCTGCCATTTGTGAAAATGGAATGGACGGTCTTTTGCGTGTTCACTATGAGTCTCCACTTGTTGGCATATTCCTAGATCCTATCGAGGTCGCGCTGTAGTCTGATCTGCAAATTCGC
The DNA here is from genome assembly GCA_002072015.1 of Radix auricularia. Taxonomy (NCBI): domain Eukaryota; kingdom Metazoa; phylum Mollusca; class Gastropoda; family Lymnaeidae; genus Radix; species Radix auricularia. The sequence goes on along the minus strand of MUZC01000111.1, from coordinate 21,431 downwards.
TACGTCCCTCCCGGACGCAAAGACAACCAAGTCGTCTGCGAACATCGCGCAACTGCACTCGATTGACGTTTGAATGTCGCTAACGTATGCTAGGAACAGCGTACAACTTAGGGCAGACCCTTGTGGGAGTCCGTCCTGGAGTCGAGCTTCGTTGGATAAAGACTCCCCCATGCGGGTTCTTATTGTTCTATTCTCCAAGAACGATTGTATCCAGCCATGCATTTTCGCTGTAGCTCCCATTTTCTGGAGCTTATGCATAAGCCCAGTACGCCAGACCTTGGCATAGGCCTGTTTTAGATCGAAGAATACTGCCAATGTGTGGTTTCGCATCTGTAGCTCATTCGTGATAGACTGAACAAGTGTTATTACCTGATCCATCGGCTGGCGTCCCTTGCGGAAGCCACCCTGAGCCATAGGAATGCATTACTTTTTTCTAGAAACCAATAGAGCCTGGCGTTAACCATCCTTTCAGCTACCTTCCCAAGACACGATGTCAAGGATATCGGCCGGTAGCTGTCGGGGCTTTCGCCTGGTTTCCCCTCCTTCTGAATTGGGATAACTGTGGCCTTTTCCCACTCCTTCGGCAAAATGCCTGTAGTCCATGTCCTGTTGATAAACTGTATTAGTTTATTCTTGCCTTCGATGCCCAACTGCTTGAGCATCTCATTATGGACTTTGTCTGGACCTGGTGCTTTGCCTGTCTCGCACTTATCGAGGGCTGTTTGCAACTCATTCAATGTGAAAATTGCCGTGAAAACCTCTAGGTGTGGGCCTTTACTTTGCCTTCGGACGACCACCTTTCTCATTCGGTTTATGGCCCGGCTTTCTTCAGTATCTCTGGTCTTCCGATTGACTTGGGCAAAGTGTTTATTTAACGCACGTGCGCGCTTTTCTTCACTTGCTTTCTTTTCCCCATCTGTCACCAGTGGGTTCGGGTTTCTTACTTTTCCCATACCAGAGAGTGCGTTGACCAACCGCCAGACCTTTCTGCCGTCGAGATTGAGGTTTTCACACGTACCAACCCATTTTGCCTTTTTAGCCTTCTGTACGGCGTCCCGGACTTCAGCCGTCAATCGATTGTACGCCCTTCGAGCTTCGGGTGTCTTCAATTTGACGACCTTTTTTCCGGGCCTTCGCTCGCAACTTCACTAGCTCCTTCAGACTCTTGTTCCAGTAAGGCCTGAACTTCTGTTCTCCATTCGATCTCGGTATCGTTTTCCTTGCCGCACCGAGTATCGCGCTGCACATTTTTCGGTAACACACATCAACGTCATCCACCTCGACGTTAAGTGGTAGTAACTGTATGTGAGACTCGCTCTCATACCGATCCCAGTTAGCTTTCCGGAACTGCCAATGGCGCTGCTCGCACCGTGCTTTTGTCGTTCTGAGCTCAAATCTCATCAATATTGGAAGATGGTCGCTTCCTATCTCTGCTAAGACTTCCAGACTGTGCTGGGACACTAGGTCCGCAGATATAAGGGATAAGTCTGGTCGGGACTCGGTGCTATGTCCCGTATGCAAAAGAGTAGGGGGGCTCTCTGCACTTTGGAGCCTGATGAGATTTGTATTGAGNCCCGATGGGTTCCGGTCAGCGTAACCCCAGTCAGGTGATTGGGCATTGAAATCACCTGCTATGATCCTCTTGCCAAATATGGTCTCAGTACCAATTGGCAATGTGATTGGGTTCCTGGGACGGTTGTACACATTAGTGATCGTGTAGGCCCGATCACCTTTGTATACCTTTGTCGTAATTGTGTCAGTTTGGTTGAGGCACTCTATGCCTAGTACCTCAACCACAAGGTCGTCTCTTACCGCTGTGGTTATCCCCCGACACCTGGGGCCACACTTACAGTGATACAGCGAGTATCCTGTAAGGTGAAACGGCTTCCCTTTCAGAAGCGTTTCTTGGAAGAGTGCTACGTCCACTTCTCGTTCGTGGAGTAGCTTGAGCACTTCCTGTGTTTTGGGACGGATACCACACACATTCAATTGCAATACATTGAGAGTATGGGTTGACTGGCTCTCAGCAGCCTTTCGTACACGGTCAGTGGTTTGCTTTACAACTAGTGCCGGCCTGTCGTTCGTCACCGGCAATAGAGGAGGAGGGGTAGCCAACCCTCGAGACGCCCCGCTCCGAAGCATCTTTTGGGGGCGCGTTAGAAGGACGGCGCCACGTCCTGCGGAAGAATTCGTATTTTTGTAGTCCATTTGAGAGGGGGTTGAACAGAAGTTTTCATTCCATTGAGGACGTAGCGTTTGCGCTATGTCCCTTGTCCGGAGAAACTTTCGGTCTTCGGCTTGCCGTGCCGGGCTCTGTTAGGCACTGGGAGTACAGCTCTCCCCGTTACCTTCACCAGACCTCTCGCTACGGTCGAGCCCTTCCCCCCTAAACTCCTGGGGGTTCTGGTAAATTTGACATTTCCATCTGTCAGGTTTGTTTGTTTCAGGTTTAGTCGGGTCTATACCTTACTCGTCTCCCGGGCCGCTTAGAGGCCAAACGTTTCCGGCGGACCAACCATAGGTCCGGCTCCCACATGGAGCGAGATTAAGCTGTACCGAATGTTTCGAAAGCTATTCACCCTTACCGTGCTTTTTTTCTCGGCTTATCTAAATAAATCTTTCACGATTGTTAGATCTCAAGATATCCCTAACGTACTGCAAATTTATTTTGATAATTTTTTTTAAAGTTCGATAAATATATATATTATAACTTCAGGATTATTCATATGTAAATATGTTTTTTTTTCTCAACAGACCGAAAAGGAAATATGTCTAACAAGAACCGTAACTCCACAATCATTACGACATTTCCTAATCCTAGAGACGACCTCATCAAAAGAGGATCTCAAATTATTGTTACCAGCAGTTCATTGATAGAAAACGCGGACACCATCGTGTCTGGACACATCGCCATACCATCACCACCATACAAAGACGAAGTTACCCACGTCAGTCAGGTAGTTAGTCATATCATAAGTATAGTCGGAGGTTTGGGGTAGTGAACGCTTTCCGCCTTCCTTGCCGATATTAAGACACAATTTGAAGGGTGAAAAATTATATTGTTAAATATAGAGGAGAATATTTATTGTATGTTTGTTTTCCCCCGTTCGCAAGAATGTGAAATAATATAATATTATTTAGCTTAAAAAGTTTATGCAGTTGGTTTCATTGAGGCACTCCGTCAGGACGTCTGTGGCCCACTCCGTCAGGACGTCTGTGGCCCACTCCGTCAGGACGTCTGTGGCCAACTCCGTCAGGACGTCTGTGGCCCACTCCGTGAGGACGTCTGTGGCCCAGTCTTTCTTTGAGGCACTCCGTCAGGACGTCTGTGGCCCACTCGGTCAGGACGTCTGTGGCCCAGTCTTTCTTTTGAGGCACTCCGTCAGGACGTCTGTGGCAAACTCCGTCAGGACGTCTGTGGCCCACTCCGTGAGGACGTCTGTGGCCCAGTCTTTCTTTGAGGCACTCCGTCAGGACGTCTGTGGCCCACTCCGTCTGGGCGTCTGTGGCCCACTCCGTCAGGACGTCTGTGGCCCACTCCGTCAGGACGTCTGTTGCCCAGTCTTTCTTTGAGGCACTCCGTCAGGACGTCTGTGGCCCACTCCATCAGGACGTCTGTGGCCCAGTCTTTCTTTTGAGGCACTCCGTCAGGACGTCTGTGGCCCAGTCTTTCTTTTGAGGCACTCCGTCAGGACGTCTGTGGCCCACTCGGTCAGGACGTCTGTGGCCCAGTCTTTCTTTTGAGGCACTCCGTCAGGACGTCTGTGGCCCAGTCTTTCTTTGAGGAACTCCGTCAGGACGTCTGTGGCCCAGTCTTTTTTTGAGGCACTCCGTCAGGACGTCTGTGGCCCAGTCTTTCTTTGAGGCACTCCGTCAGTACGTCTGTGGCCCACTCCGTCAGGACGTCTGTGGCCCAGTCTTTCTTTGAGGCACTCCGTCAGGACGTCTGTGGCCCACTCCGTCAGGACGTCTGTGGCCAACTCCGTCAGGACGTCTGTGGCTCACTCCGTCAGGACGTCTGTGGCCCAGTCTTTCTTTGAGGCACTCCGTCAGGACGTCTGTGGCCCACTCCATCAGGACGTCTGTGACCCAGTCTTTCTTTTGAGGCACTCCGTCAGGACGTCTGTGGCCCACTCGGTCAGGACGTCTGTGGCCCAGTCTTTCTTTTGAGGCACTCCGTCAGGACGTCTGTGGCCCAGTCTTTCTTTGAGGAACTCCGTTAGGACGTCTGTGGCCCAGTCTTTCTTTGAGGCACTCCGTCAGGACGTCTGTGGCCCACTTCGTCAGGACGTCTGTGGCCCAGTCTTTCTTTGAGGCACTCCGTCAGGACGTCTGTGGCCCACTCCGTCAGGACGTCTGTGGCCCAGTCTTTCTTTGAGGCAATCCGTCAGGACGTCTGTGGCCCAGTCTTTCTTTGAGGCAATCCGTCAGGACGTCTGTTGCCCAGTCTTTCTTTTAGGCAATCCGTCAGGACGTCTGTGGCCCAGTCTTTCTTT
>MUZC01000048.1:789064-814173 GCA_002072015.1 Radix auricularia | reverse complement strand
CCCCCCCCCCCCCCCGCCACAACTTCTCGTTTCTTTTCCCAATTTTCTTCTCCTGTATCAAATTCATTTTTTCAATAGAAAATAAAGTTCTGCTTTCCAAACTTCTTGTTCTTTTTCCTATTGCTATCTCGATTTTTATTGATCTAACACATCCCTCACTTTTGAATCGAACAACACGTTGATTCCAGACCGGGCTATCGAATTCTGCTGCTCAAAAATTGAAAATATATCAATAGTATTGATCTGGTGAATGAGTTAGCTAACCCACCAGTAACACCCATAGTCAGGCACACGTGACTTGATGATGTGGACGTGTGTTGTAATGATGTAGACGTGTGTTGTAATGATGTAGACGTGTGTCCTAAAATGACCAGCAACACAGGGGGCTGGCGTACGCACGTGTGTCCAGAAGCAGTGAGCCATAGCTCCAACGTTAACAGTTCAGTTTTCAAGGTAAGACTTACAGGTAGATGCCACTACATGTACACCATTATGTACATAAATAACATTTAATGACATTGCGTACATTGGTACATACCCAATGGCTGGTAACTAGTTAGTTTTGTGTGTGTAGCAGACCCAAAGGCTGGTGAGAAGTTAGTTTTGTGTGTAGTAGACCCAATGGCTGGTGAGAAGTTAGATTTGTGTGTAGTAGACCCAATGACTGGTGAGAAGTTAGATTTGTGTGTAGTAGACACTTAATGGCTGGTGAGAAGTTAGATTTGTGTGCAGTAGACCCAATGACTGGTGAGAAGTTAGATTTGTGTGTAGTAGACCCAATGGCTGGTGAGAAGTTAGATTTGTGTGTAGTAGACCCAATGACTGGTGAGAAGTTAGTTTTGTGTATGTAGCAGACCCAATGACTGGTGAGAAGTTAGATTTGTGTGTAGTAGACCCAATGACTGGTGAGAAGTTAGTTTTGTGTGTAGTAGACCCAATGACTGGTGAGAAGTTAGATTTGTGTGTAGCAGACCCAATGACTGGTGAGAAGTTAGTTTTGTGTATGTAGCAGACCCAATGGCTGGTGAGAATTTAGTTTTGTGTGTAGCAGACCCAATGACTGGTGAGAATTACGATACCCCCCACCCCAACGAGTTGTACAATTCAGAGAATATTATAGTTAATGTTAGCTACTACTAATTCATCAGCCCCTGGTTAATTAGCAGTGCTATAATTTGTATGTTATATACAATTGTAAAACACTATACAACATGACGCACAACGGTAATGCTACCACCTCACTTTCAATAAATAGCAAATAGTTGTTGACTATATGTCATGTGAATTCCAGCAAATAGTTGTTGACTATATGTCATGTGAATTCCAGCAAATAGTTGTTGACTGTATGTCATGTGTATTACAGTAAATAGTTGTTGACTGTATGTCATGTGTATTACAGCAAATAGTTGCTGACTTACTGACTGTATGTCTTGTGTATTACAGCAAATAGTTGCTGACTTACTGACTGTATGTCATGTGTATTACAGCAAATAGTTGTTGACTGTATGTCATGTGTATTAGGTGCCGTCCATAACTGACGTCACGCACCTGGGGGGGGGGGTCACACATTTCGACTAAGCGTGACTAGGGGAGGGGAGGTGTTTAAAAAATGTGACGTCCCATCAAAATGCGCAACTTTAAATAAAAGTTCCACTAAAGTATTTGATGGTTTACAATTTATTCAATGACGATATAATTGGCCTCACGCGTGAAAAGATATAAGAGTGCAGCCTTACACTAAATACGGTACATACTTAAATGACACAAAAGTAATTTGAAACAAGCTCATTTTCAAATAGAAAATACGGCTTTGAGGGGAGGGGGGCGCCACCGCAAAACTTTGTGACGTCATATTGGAAAGACATTTCAGTATTTGTGACGACGTGTCACGAGGGGGAGTGAAAAATCGGCCACAATTACGTGACGTTATCTATGGACAACCCCTTACAGCTAACAGTTGACTGTATGTCAGCACCACCCCGCCTCTGGTCACTCATATTGCATCCGGCTGAATAAGGTTTTGACCTTACACTTCATGGTGATAGGTTCAAGGACGCCACTTAATGACTCTCGTAGACTGGCTGGAGATCCTGTGGGTGGGGAGGGGGGGCGCTCGGCTTGCTGGACAAAGTCTGACTTACCACTCTAGAGCAGGTCATAGCCCTCCCCGAATCTCATGTTATTGACACGACGGTAGACACATGCATTTCATGTTATTGACACAACGGCAGGCACATGCATCTCATGTTATCGACACGTCTTGACGGTAGACACATGCATCTCATGTTATCAACACGTTTTGACGGTAGACACATGCATCTCAAATTATTGACACGTCTGTACGGTAGACACATAGATCTCATGTTACTGACACGTTTTGACGGTAGACACATATATCTCATGTTATTGACACGTTTTGGCGGTAGACACATATATCTCATGTTATTGACACGTTTTGGCGGTAGACACATATATCTCATGTTATTGACAGGTAGACACGCGTGTTTGGTGGCATTCTGGCCTTGAGGCCTCAGATAAACTTCATTGGCCCGGCTTAGTTGAAATGTAGCAAACAGCGACCTATATGGGGCGGAGAAGTATACACTAATGATGAATAGGGGAGGGGTGGGGGCCGAGATTGGCAACATGTTTTCCCAAAAGGAAGGTCTTATGAGTCATTAGTGAAATCACATGATGGGATTTTGGAACGAAGCCTGAATTTTGTACAACCTGTCGAAGTCACAGACTATTAAATGGTAGCCATAGTTTTGTACAACCTTTAATAGTCACGGACAATTAGAAGGTAGCCATAGTTTTGTACAACCTTTAATAGTCGCGGACAATTAGAAGGTAGCCATAGTTTTGTACAACCTGTCATAGTCACGAACTGTTAGAGGGTAGCCATAGTTTTGTACAACCTGTCATAGTCACGGACAATTAGAAGGTAGCCATAGTTTTGTACAACCTTTAATAGTCACGGACAATTAGAAGGTAGCCATAGTTTTGTACAACCTTTAATAGTCACGGACAATTAGAAGGTAGCCATAGTTTTGTACAACCTGTGATAGTCACGAACTGTTAGAAGGTAGCAATAGTTTTGAACAAACTCTCAGTCATGTACTTTTGTACGGTAGCCATAGTTTTGTTATTGGACAAGCACATATGGCTTTAACTAGTATATAGTGTTTGTAGTGTTTGTAAATTCCTATCAAATTTCAATGGGAGCCATCAAACTAGAAATTAAATTAAGTGTCCATGGTTAAAATGCTGAGTGGCCGAGGTCTGTCAATACAATTGTCTGAGTAGCAAAGGTCTGTCAATATAACTGTCTCAGTAGCCGAGGTCTGTCAATATCACTGTCTCAGTAGCCGAGGTCTGTCAATATCACTGTCTCAGTAGCCGAGGTATGTCAATATCATTGTCTCAGTAGCCGACGTCTGTCCGTATAATTATGACTCTCCTCAACTCCACAGAAACACTTTAAAGCAACACAGCGATGTCAAACACGCAAGAGAAGTTCAAAGGGTGAACAACTTTTTTAAACTACAAGCAAACAGGCCGCATGGAATGAGAACAGTCAAGACAGTTGAAGAAATGAGGTATCCTGTAACTGTAACACAGGTACGCCATAGGTGAACATGACACCAAAGAATAAGATTAGCACCGAGGGAGACAACGTGGATACTGAGGAGTTGAACAAACTACACAACGAAATCAAGCGGGGCGCAGGGGGTAAAGATGCCGCTATCAAATCACTAAGGGAGGTCACCCGTGGCGACCACGCCGGCGACGCGCTGCTTGAATACCGCCAATCCAACCAGCAACCACGAGTCACAAAGGACACCCTCCTGCACACCGCCTCCTTGTATCAAGAGGACAACGACATCCTAGAACAGCTCGTCACCCAATGTCCACGTCTGGTCACGGTGGCCAGAACCGGGGACTGGAAGGGGCAGACCGCCCTCCACATCACACTCAGCAAAGGCAACGACAGCGGCAGCAAGCTCATGGTAGCCAAAGTGGACGGCGAGCAGCTGCAAAAGTTATTGGCCTCAATGGCGACGGGTTCAAAGTTCAAGGAGACCGTACTGATGGGTCAGTCCCCGTTATCGGTGGCCGCCCTCACGTTCAACAAGTACATGGTTTCATATTTGTTGGACAAAGGCGATTGCATCAGCAGGCAAAACAGTCTTGGGGACACGGCCATTCACTCTCTCATCAAATTTGCTGCTGTTCAAAGGGAGAAAACACCGGAAGTTGTCGACATGTTGAGTTTCCTAGACAACAAGCTGAGACACTGTCGCCCAACAGAGGACCCGCGTGCCGTTTGGTACAAGCCCAACAGAGACAAATTGTCCGCACTCAAACTCGCCGCGCATCTGGGTCAGCTGGACACGTTCTTAGCGATCCTCAGGCTGGACCGAGTCTACCGCGTGCTGGAGAGCCATGACGGGGTCAAGGACACGCACCGCTACGACATCACCGAGATCGACCCTCTGACGCAGCGGATGTCAGAATTCAATAAACTGACGACCGAACTCAGGGACAGCCACCTGCTAGTGTGCAAGCTGAAGGTGCATCTCCAAAGTTGTCGGCCCTTGTCAGTGTTGGAAATAATCTGTTCCCGAAGAGTCAAGCAGGCCCACGGGTTGGTCAACGTTGACGTGGTCAAAGACATCATCCGAAAAAAATGGATCTGGTACAGAAAGATGCACTACGCCTGGGCTGTCTTCCACCTGGCCTTCATGGTTTTACTCAGTACTTACGGCATCCTCAAAACAAAAGTTATCACCAGCGACAACACCGGAGGCAACAGCACAACAAACAGCACGACCCTCCAGCAGCACAGGGCGTTCACTGATGGGTCTGCCAGGGTGCAAGTGGTTTACGCCGCTATGATTATCCTGTTTGAGTTGAGGCGGTCACTGTACCTCAGGCAATGGTGGCACTGGCGGCTGCCTCACCACAACGCTTGGTACAGAACCACCCTCATCATCTTCTCTCTCAGCCTCGTTGTGGACTTTATCCTGCACCAGACGGGCGTAGACAACCAAATCCCGCTGCTGCAGGCTTTACTGATAGGCTGGTGGTTTCTCACGTTCTTCTTGCGGTCGGTCAAAAAGTTCTCCTTTTACACTGTCATTGTCATGTTTCAGAAGGTCCTGTCCGGAGACCTCCCCCGCTCCTGCTCAATTTTAGTCCTGGAGCTCTTCTCTTTCTCCCTGGCCATGTTCATCACCATCAGGACGGAGCCCCAGAGACCAGAGTTCAAGGACATCTGGTCAACGCTGCTGACCATGTTTAACCTGATGCTCGGCCTGGGGGACATTGACCTCCTGTACGAGGCCAGAGAGCTGTGGCTGGCGGTCATCCTCTATGTCATGTTCATCCTGATCACGTACCTGCTGCTCATCAACTCTCTCATCGCCATGATGTCCAAGACATGCAGCAGCGTGTCTGACAACAGGGATGCCCAGTGGGACCTGCAGAGACTCTCTCTCATCCTGTTCCTAGAGAGCACACTTGTTCACCGGCTGAAGCTGCTTCCACTCAAGAAGCTGGACTATGTCTTTAAGGATGAGAAGATTGCCACAGAACTCGGCCAGACAAGGTTTTATCACTGCTTCTCATCCCATCGATCCGTTAAAAAACCCCGTTAAAACTACCAAAAAATATTTCGAATCGAGAGGTAACACTAGCGTAGGGAACGGCCGCCATTGCCGGAAGTTGAATACATAGTTTTTCAAGCATTGAAGAGTGGTGCGAAAGCGTGCAAAAGAATTAGTTTTTTTTTTAGTTGACATCATTAGAATATGTGTAAAAGTTTAGAGAGTTTTACGTCATCATTTGTGGTGACTTGTAGTTAGATTAAAGAGAAAATAAATTTTTTTAAAATGTAAAGAAATGACTTTTAAATTAAAAAAATGTCAGGTATATTCATTACACAAGAAAATTCATAAAAATATGTCTAAAATCTAAACACAATTACTGATAACTACATAATGCTGATATCTAACATAAGTACTGATACATAATACGAAAATTCGCTAACACGTCCTGAGTTCCAATAGGGACCAGGCTTAACATGATTTTTTTTATATCATTGTCCTTATAAAACAGGTTATTTAAAAGTATACTCATACTGAATTCCCTTAACGAAGAAATTTGTACGTAAAAAAATTATGATAAAATAAAAACTATTATTAATTATTTATTTACAAAAAAAATTTTTAAACTATTTTTAATCACTATTTTATCGATTAAAATAATTTACCGATTAATCGAGAAATTAATCGGTAATTACCCAGCCCTAGTTTAAAATATTTTATATAGGGCTGTTATTGATTAATTTAAATTTAATCGTTAACTTTTGAAAAATTACAGAATAATATATCGATAATTAGGCTGTTATCGATTAATTTAAAATTAATCGTTAAATTTTGAAAAATTACCGAATAATTAATCGATAATTTTGATTATAGCTAAAAATGAGATGTATGACATCATTAAACTGAAAATTTCAAAGGAAGTAACAAAAACAGGCAATTCACTTTTTATTAAACCTATAAGTAGTTCAATTTAAAGTCAATATTGTATTATTGTTAATTAAGTAAAATCAATTTTAAATTGTTGATATCATTTTCCTTATAAAACAGCTTATTTGAAAGTTTACACTTTAAAAACCTTTATCTTTTTAATGAAGTTTGTACGTAAAAAGGCAAATCTTTTTAATTATCAATAATTGATTTTTTAATGATAAATCGGTAATATGGTTGGACAAAAATTTCCATTATTTTAATCGCTATTTTATCGATTAAAATAATTTTAATCGATAAAAAGTTTTACAGATTAATCAAGAAAAAATCGATAATTTCCGCAGCCCTAACCGATAATTTTGCTTAAAGTTAAAAATAAGATGTATGACGTCATTAAACAGAAAATTTCAAGGGAAGTAACAAAAACAGGCAATTCACATTTATTTATTTAAATATAAATATTTCAATAGAATGTCAATGAATTTAAATTTTGTTATTGTTAATTAAGTAAGAACAAACAGCTTAAACTTTAAAAATCTTTCTCCTTTTAAATGGAGAAGTTTATACGTAAAAAAGCAAACTATTATTAATAATTAATTATTTATTAATAAATTGGAAGTATTGTTTAAGACTTTTTCTGTAATTTAAATCGCTATTTTATCTATTAAAATAATTTTAATTGATAAAATTTTTTACAGATTAATCGCAAAATTAATAGTTAATTTCCGCAGCCCTAATTTTATAGCTTCTGGTAGAGCAGTTAAATCTTGTAGATTGTAGACAAAGATCTTAATGATCTACAATAACAACACTGATATGTACATGTTGAAATCACATATGACCTGCTCATAAGCTACCCCTCAAAATTTTCCCCTAGATTTTGTCAAAAAATAGTCGGCTTTAGAACCAGTAGTTACAGGCATTCAAGCCTATGAATCAAAAACATAACATGTAATTGTAGTTACAGACATTCAGGAGAGACAAAAATCTGCGCAACCTTCTAGTACACAGCCACCTTTCTATTCCGCCCTCCCATTAGGTTACTAAACCATGCAGGCGGTGCCATTGCAAGACTTGTCCCTTTGTTACCCAGACGGACCAGATTGCTTTTCTTTAGGGGACATCCAAGGTTAGGGGTGGCTTTCTTTGCACTAACTGCAAAGTGGTCTACACCATTGTGTGCAAGCGCTGTTCAAGCACATACATTGGTGAGGCGGGGAGGATCCTTTCATGTATTATCTCATAGCATTTACCATCATTTCATTATTCAAACAGTGTTCTGTCTCCAGGCACCTCAATGGACATGATTATATGGGGGTACAAACACACTCCAGCAGAGAGAGTCTGTCTGGAAAATAGGCTCATCCAAGAATATGGGACCCTTGCACTTGCAACACATGGGATGTTTTATTCTCACTGACATGTTAAAGCCACGCCTACTCTCCCCTTGGCTTTATAACCTTGGTAATCCTCTCTTCCCGTCTATTGCTCTTTGAAGATTTGGATTACATCGCTGCTAAGTTTTCATTTTATTAGTTTTATTTGATTTGTCTATTTGTTCACTGAGGAAGGTTTTTAGTCGAAACGGTGGTTTTTCTCTGATATCTTGTCATGTCTATACATACCCATACAGTTAAGTGATAATGTATAATGAGTTTTGTGAGTCTGTATAAATATATCTTGATACTAAGGCTGATCGTCTTTTGTTGACATTTTGTTGAAATTTTGGGTTTTTAAAAAACTTAATTACTATTAAGGAATTTTAACATTTATTTGTTCAGTAACCTTCAATAATTTATATTAATTTATTATTTATATTAAAAAATATATATTATTATATATGTGGACTTGCTATCCAGACAAACCAAGCCAAAGTGAAGTCTTCTTTAAAAACAAACTTAACTTAAAAGTAACTTTTGGTTTATTTTATGGTTGCTAGTTAATACAATTAATAATAGCAGAATAGTATATTTAAAAATATATACATTAATGTCAGAGAGCAAAGATGATTTCATATTTTATATGAATATTTATAAGAAATAATTAATATCTAACTACTATAATTAATTAAAAATTAATGTTTTAAGTTATAATCAATAAGTTTTAAAATGACCAAAATATGTATTAGCTTTTTTTAAAATTCAAATATCTTTTTTCTTTCCTTCCGCCTTCAGAATTCTGTTAAGATTCTTTTCTTGTTTAATACTTATTAAGCTTTAAGAAATGTTTACAGACTTAATTAAATTAAAGGAAAAAAAAAGACTCAGTCCCCTTTGTAGCCCTAGAAAACTAATCTGTTGAAGTAAAGTAAAGTAACTCACTTGTTAATGTGACGATGTTGTTGCCACTGGTCAGATTGAGACTGGAGTTATTGAATACTGACAATGACAGAAATGACAAGGCAGCCAGCCGATCCAATGGGAGGTTGCAAGTTATGGTATACAGACAAGTGAAGTTTTTCCCAGGAAATAATAGATACTTTGGAGAATCCACTTTGTGTGACCAATCACTGGAAATGTTTACTTTGCAATCTGTGGGCGAGGATAACTAACTTAAAACAATGGGAAGGGCAATTTTTTCAACAAATCAAACTAAATATTGTACAACTTTTATCAAATTAAAAAACCCACATCCATCAATGATGATGATTCACTGATAGAAATATGTATTATGTATTGGATCTTATTTTATTTTGAGCACATCAAGAACTACATTTTCAGCCAAGACAACATTTATCAATATAAACAATTTGAATAAAATATTTTATGCATGCAACATATGAATACAGTTTTAGAATAATGAATAAGATAATAATAACATTCTTTAGCTTATTTTATATTTTGAGAAAATATGTTCAACAACACCTGTTTACAGTATCACCTGGATCTGGTGACAAGTCTGACAGTATCACTGGTGACTAGTCTGACAGTATCACCCGGTGACTAGTCTGACAGTATCACCTGTTGACAAGTCTGACAGTGTCACCTGGTTACAAGGCTGACAGTGTCACCTGGTGACAAGGGTGACAGTATCAGCTGGTGACAAGTCTGACAATATCACCTGGTGACAAATCTGACAGTATCACCTGATGACAAGTCTGACAGTATCACCTGGCAACAAGGCTGACAGTATCACCTGGTGAAGAGTCTGACAGTGTCACCTGGTCAGACAAGTATTTCCAAACTTACATGGTCATATATAAAGTAAATGATGAACTTAACCCAGTAGATACGCTCTGATGTGACTTTGCATGTTCAAATCAATTATTTACTTACCGGTATCATAACCCAAGGTCCAAGTAGAAGTTGAATTGACTCCAGATGTGGACGTAAAGGTAATTGTGATGTTCTGTAGACCGGTGACCACAGGAAATGGTGCTGAAATACAGGATCTATTTTTATATTTAATATTTTATATTAAATCTATTATTATAAAAGACAGGATATTTCATGTAAATCCATTTGTATTCTTTGATAATAATGTATGAATAGGATGGTGGGGAATACTTAATGAATCACTTTAAGATTTTAAGGGGAAAAAATAATAATAATAAATTGATAATTTATTTAGCGATGTATCCCAGTAAGGAACTGGGCTAACAGCGCTTTACATAATTAAATTTCCTCTAAGAAAAATTCTACCCTTAATCCATCCATTGAGTTTTGATTGCCAATCTGAAAAGTTTAATTTTAAATAAGATCCCATAACATAACCTAAACCCGAGGAGAAAGAACTCAAGGTTTAACAATACATAAAAGGACAAAATATTCAATAGCAGTAAGTTCTTATTGGTAACGTAAAACAAAGAATTTATTCACTAAATGATAACAATAGTTATAGAAGACACCACAAACAATATTCACTTTAAGCCCATCTTTGCCATGAAAAAAAAAAAGAAAGCACTATATGATAACTTTTGATATGGTTGAAAAATAAAACATTCACTCTTGTCATTAGATTTTGCAATAATCTTCCTTATAGGAGTGCCTGTAATATATATAAGAAAAAATAGCTATTTGTTACTGAGCAGCGCCAGCGCAAGACAATTTTGAGTTAGGTGAAAATAGGCCAATGATGTTCCCAGAAATACTTTGGCAGTTTGATGTGTGATGATTACTAAGACACTGACAACATTAAATAGAAATGTTGGCAGTTTGCTGTGTGATGATTACTAAGACAACTGACAACATTAAATAGAAATGTTGGCAGTTTGCTGTGTGATGATTACTAAGACACTGACAACATTAAATAGAAATGTTGACAGTTTGCTGTGTGATGATTACTAAGACACTGACAACATTAAATAGAAATGTTGGCAGTTTGCTGTGTGATGATTACTAAGACACTGACAACATTAAATAGAAATGTTGGCGGTTTGCTGTGTGATGATTACTAAGACACTGACAACATTAAATAGAAATGTTGGCAGTTTGCTGTGTGATGATTACTAAGACACTGACAACATTAAATAGAAATGTTGGCAGTTTGCTGTGTGATGATAAATGTGGCAATGACAACATTGGCAGTTTGCTATCTGATGATTACTGAGACACTGACAACATTGGGAGTATGCTGTGTGATGATTACTGTGGCAATGACAACATTAATGATTACTGAGACACTGACAACATTGGGAGTA
Organism: Radix auricularia; assembly: GCA_002072015.1. Taxonomy (NCBI): domain Eukaryota; kingdom Metazoa; phylum Mollusca; class Gastropoda; family Lymnaeidae; genus Radix; species Radix auricularia. The sequence goes on along the minus strand of MUZC01000048.1, from coordinate 802,998 downwards.
TGCTGTGTGATGATTACTGTGGCAATGACAACATTGGCAGTATGCTGTGGGCCTGATGATTACTGAGACACTGACAACATTAATGATTACTGAGACACTGACAACATTGGCAGTTTGTTGTGTGATGATTACTAAGACACTGACAACATTAATGATTACTGAGACACTGACAACATTAATGATTACTGGGACACTCACAACATTAAATGTAAACATGTTCATGTACCTTCACAAAGCTGTAACTGAAATAATTGACACATATTTGTGTACAGATAGGAAATCGTCAAATGTTAATTACACCACTTACCAATGTCTCCTTTCTTGAAATTGACAATCGGTTCTTTTCTAGATGCATTGTAAACATCATATATTTCAAGGGTATCAGTGCCCTGAAGTACTAGATTGCTCACTTGAATAAAGACCGGGTCTGTTATAGTGATGTTAATTACACATGGAGTAGTTGTATTGTCTGGCTGTGTTATACTTCCACTTTTGCTGGTGGTAGTGTTGAAAACTTTACCACATTCAGTAGCACTGGCTGAAAAATAATGATTTTAAGGAATTATTCATCAAATTATAAAACTAATACATCCATTAGTAAAATATATTTACTAGTGATGTGTGAGTCTTTTTAGTATAAATATTTTATTGAGTACTTTTTGTCCAGTACCTTTATCTACCATTCCTCTATCTCAACCATGGTCATTTCAGACAATCCACATATATTTGTTCATCAACTTATACAACCATTCTGTTGGAAGAATTTCTTTTTCCCACATTTTTAAATTTATTTACATTTGCCTTCCACAAATATTCTCTGTGGATTTATTTTGACTCAACCTAGCAAACTAATAATGATATGCTAGCTTCATATACGGATAGGACATTTCAGCTTTAAAAAAGTTCTCTAAATTTTTATCTAATACTAGCAGACCTGTCGTGCGTTTCAACAATCTTAGTTAAAAGGAATAAATTCAAAGTAACAAATTTGTGGTACGTTTTAATAACAATTATGCAAGAAACCTTCGCGGAAGTGTGCAAAAAAAAAAAGTTGAAGTTTCATAGCAAACAAATAAATAAAATAATGTTTTAAAAGCTTACAAAAGAAAAATAACGATGTTAAGGGCACTGGCCGCAAAAATTATTGATAATTTTTTTGCAATCTGGATCATAATGGATATGTGTGTTAATATTTGTCTACATCATGTAAAATTGAAAGGGAAATAACATCTTTTAAAAAAAAAGACATTTGGCTCTGGAAAAAAAGGAATGGGCATAAAAAGTTCAATGTCCCATACTATTTTTATTATGGATCGTCACAAATTTAATTTATGTATCAAGTTTGGTCAAGATACATCCATTAACCCAGTAAAATTAATGTAGCTTATTTAAGAAAAATGTCAATATTTTGGACCGCCATCTCCTACGAATAGTATTTACAAAAACAACAAACAAAATTGGCCAGGACCCAATGCAGAAGTGTTCTCAACAACTTCACAAAGTTTCATGTTGAAAGGTCAATAGGAGTTTGATTCCTGTAATATTTAATATAGGCTATCAAGTTTTTATATACAAAGTTTGGTCAAGATCCATCCATTTTCTAATTAACTAACACTTCAAATAATTTTAATACTGCTCATTTAAGAAAAAAAGTCAGTTTGGGATGCCAGTCCCCCATGAGAGTTAATTTTTAAAATGTTTTTTGCCAGGTACCACCATGGGATCATACTCAACAATCTTCCAAAGTTTCATAGCGATCTGATGAATGGTGCAGTAAGCCATACAGGACCAACATACATATTTTCATTTCTAATACTTATATATAAAAAGAAATTACATAAATTGTTCCCGGCATATCAGTTTACTTATGAAATTCGAAAAACTGGTCATGTCAATCAATTTCACAACAAATATATTTATCTTTATATCTCAATATCGTGTAAAATTTATTGGGGAATACAACATTAAGGTTAAGCAAAAAGATATTTGGGCCCCCAGCCTCAAAGGAATGGACAACAGTGTCCTATAGTAATGTAATACAGGCTCTTAAATTTTAATATACCAAGTTTGATAAAAATCCAGTTATTTTTTACATATTTAAGGCTTAAACTAATCTTTAAATAGCTAATTCATTTTTTTTTTAAACATATTGGGGGGCCCCATTCAGTTCAAGATGTAGATTTTGAAAACCTGTTCATTTTAATTTATTCACATGATGGATATGTTTTTCAAGATTCAAGATCTTTAAGAAGTGAAGAGGAAATAATATCTGAAAGTATACAATAAGACATTTTGGGCTCCCAGCCCCGAAGGAATGGACATTAGGAGTTGAGTGCCCTATATTATTTTATTATGGGGTTTTAAAGTTTTTGTATACAAATTTGTGGTTAAGATCCATCCATTTACTATGTAACTTACGCATAAGCTAATTTTTATATAGCTCACATTAGAAAAAAATACATTTAGGATCCCCTGGCCCATTCATTGCAAGATGTAAGTTTGAAACATATTTTCATTTCAATCAATTTCATAAAGCATACATTTATGTGGTGGAGCTGGCAGTGCGAAAACTGAAAAAGGGGAAATCGGCTGGAGCAGACAACATCCCAGGTGAACTGATTCAGGCAGGAGGTGACCCAATAATAAACATTCTAACCAACATACATTCATTTATACATATATATAGATGACCTGTATAAATTCAAAAATAATCATGGCATAAGAGGTTTATCTAGACAATATTTAGCACTACTGTTCCCCTTAAAGTTCGTTGGTTGGTGTGAAAAGTAAAAAACTTGTGTGCAAAGTTCTTGTGTGAAAAGTGAAAAACTTGCGTGCAAAGTACCCCAGCCTCCATTTTTCATGCAATATTTTACAAAATTTGCTGCGCTGTAATTTTAAACTGCTGCAGCTGCATCAGTGAGATATCTTCACTGCCACAAACCTGAACAGCTTTATTATTTTATTATGCTACTCAAATCTTTTAATAACACTCCTTCTGGTTATTTTTCCTGGTACATTTGTATAAAATTAAAAATTAAAACTGGTTATTATGTATACTTGATTAGATTTTATTAATGTTGCAAAAATTATTACATAGAAGAGTCAGTTTGATAATTTACAAGGAAAATCAATGATGTTCTATTTTTCCATAGCATATGTAAAGAGCTAAACTTATCAAATTATAATCTGAAGTATTAAAACTAGGGCTGGTAATGATTTTTTAAAAATTGTTTGATTAATCTGGGGAAAATTTGATCAATTGATCAGTTTATTTCTATTAATTATATTTTCATAACACATATATAGATCCCGTTAAGTTGCGATTCATTATTTTGCAAAATCAGTTAAGTTGCGGTCCATCTTACATTTAATAAAAAAAATAGTTCACATAAACTAAATCTTGTCATGAACTAACTATTTAAATAATATGAGTACTGTACAAAACACACTAGGAACAAATAAGTCAATTATAGTGTTTTTCTGAAAAAGTAATCAGCAAAGAAAACTAGTTCCAAATGTTCCTTTGCAATGCAAAACTATAATGGACACATAAATGTAAAAGCTTGCGTATTTTTGCAGAAAATGTGAAAGAAATTGTTTAAAAACTGAAATATTTAGAACAATCTGAGAAAAAAAGCAAGTTGCTCGTCAGTTACTTTGTGCTGTAATAACTAGGCCTGTCAATGGGTACCCGGGACCCGGGTACCCGTTGCCATGTGATTACCTGGGTAGTAAAAATCCGCTTGGGTACCCGTGAAAATGTAGCTTCAATGTCTAAATTAACAGAGGCAAAACTTCGGCTCCCATTCGGCTTTTATTTTAATGTTTACATTGTGGCTCGCACAACATTTTATCAAATGAAAATGTTTGTTTGAAATATGTGCTGTTAAGTACATTTAAGAAGAAATATCTGTCAACGGGAAATAAAATACGGTCCCAAAAAAACTAAAATATATTTTTATTTTTTATACATCTTTTTTTCTCTCAACAATAATGCGTACATGGTTGCGAGTATTTAAAGTTAATAAATTAAATAGTTACTAGCAGTGTAAGATGGGTGAGACGTCGGCCGTGGGGAGGGACTGCATAGAGATGAAAGACGCTATGCTTGTTTTTGTTCATAAAAAGACCCCTGCATTGATTTGAAATATGCTGGCATTAAGTTAATTGTTTTTCTTTATCTACTCCCTCCCTCCCTTTCTATAACCGAACACTCTCCATTCACTTGTGTTTGTTAATTTGTTAACACGCGTTGACCTTGAAAGTCTGGTGTTAAAAAGTACTACAAGATTGTCAGCTTTTAAAGTTAATAAATTAAACAGTTACTAGCATTGTCAGATGGGTAAGTCGTCGGGTCGGTCGTGTGGAGGGACTACATAGAGATGAAAGAGGCCGTGTTGGGTTTTGTTAATAAAAACTTCCATGCTTGGACACTGTTTGCTTTGATATATGCCAACATGGGTTTCCGATTGTTGATGTTTATCCATCCCTTCTCCTCCGTCCATTCGATTGTGTTTTGTGTGATTGTTACCAAGTTGTGCCTTGCCCAAAAACTGATTTTAATAATACACCAAAATTTGTCAGTTTTGTAGTCTATAAATTAGTTAATTAGTTACTAACAGTGTAAGATGGGTAAGGGGACATCCATAAATAACGTTTTTCACCTAGGGGAGGAGGGGTCACAAATTTGTGACATAAGGGTTTGTGTGTGTTTTAAAAATTTGACGTCACATCAAAACATGCAACTTTAAATAGAAATTCTACTTAAATATTTGCTGGCTTACAATTTATTTAAGGACATTTTACATGGATATAGATTTCTACACGTGTATCGATTTTAGAGTTCAACTTCACATTAAAGACAAACTTAAGTGGCAATAAAGTTATTTGACACATACTCATTTTCAAAAAGGAAGTACGGCTTTTATTGAGGCGGGTGCGCAAATCTTTGTGATGTCATATTGGAGTTTTTGTGACTAAGGAGAGGGGGGAATCGGCCAAAATTGTGTGACGTCATTTATGGACATCAGCCGTATGGCTACTGTGTTAAACGAAGTGCACAGAGGGTGGCTACGTAGCATTGTATAGCAGTTAGGGTGGGGAAATAAATGCGATGTTTGGAACGGATAATCCGGGTACCTGTTTGAATTTTGGACGGGTACCCGGGCAGCTATTCTCAACAAAATTGACAGCCCTATTAATAACTGCTAAATTTGTTGTTTGTTTAGTTATTACACAAAAATATTCAGAAAATCTAGAAGCTGCGGCGCAAAAATTGCAGTCCGTGCATTTAGATTTATTTGCAGTACAAATATACATTTAAGAATTGTTGACTATATTAGCTGATGATGGACAGAATTGTGATGAGAGGTATAAGGACATTTTTAGAGCTACAAAAGATGTTTCAGATGACATTGGTGTCGATTTTTAACATCCATGACAAGCTGGAAGACAAATGAACATGGAAAATCCAAAAGTTCTCTTGCCTGAGGATTATTTTAGAGTAACTGTTTATTTACCCTACTTTTGTTCTATTATATCATCACTGGAAACTTGTTTTTGTGTAGAAAATAAACAAGCATTTTCCTTTTTAGTTTTGTAACCATTTTTGGTGACAAAACTAGAAAAACTTACATTTAAGGATCAAGCCAGGGCTGAATATTACGCATTTAGAGAGAGAAACCTTGTGTGTTATATGGAAATGTAAAGCTAGTAAAAGGGAAGAACAAAAACAGTGACTCCATGAGAGGTTTTAGATGAAACCAATTTATTGTACCATGATTAAGATGGCTTTTGAAACAGCATTGGGTCTCCCAGTAACAGCAAGCACAATTTATTATTTTATACTCTATTTTATTAGTATAGTAACTGTTTGACACTGAAACCATTATTATAAAAATTACAATAATGTAATCAGTTATACTTGCAGATGTAATTCTGTTTCATGTTTGTTATATATACACTGTCTTCAATGTAATAAACTTTCAGGAAAGTGAGTTCAGATTTATTGTTAACAACTTTATGACATTTTGGAGACCCCTGTCTTAATGCATTGATCATTGTTAAGAGATAAAATAGTTATATAGATTGATGATTTAAGCCTTTACCTTTCCCAGCCAAGAGGACAAAGAGGGTGAAGACAAAGCAGACGTAAGCCTCCATCAGGTTTTCGGGGGTTTAAATTGCTGAAAGAAAAGAGAAATGAAACAAACTTGTGAAGTACATTTACAAGTAGCATGTTACAGGTAGTTTTCTGTTGAGTTAAGTTTTAAAAGATATTGATGAATTTTATTAATAGTAATAGAATATATATTAAGGTTGTTAAGACCGCTCGTTTTTGAGGACCGACTAACCATTCAAAAAAAAAACACTGGTTAACCGCTCGTCCTTATATCCCTAACGTTTTGAGACCCATTTGAGAACTAACAAGAGAATGTTGTCGCCTGGCGTCGTCTGATGGCATCAAAGCCCACTTCCCCCGCTTGCGTTCAGCTCTTTCCGCATTGCCTTCAATTCAAAGCATTTTTTTAAATCCAAAAAAATTAACTAAACAGTGATGGTTAATTGTCTTTTTTATATTTTATTTTGGGGACTCGTAGTTCACCGGTCTATTTAAGAGGACAGGTTCAATCGTTTGTAAAAGTTAGCTAGGTTTTTTCATTAGTTTCAAAAACCAACGCCTCGCCCCATCCGCTGTGACGTCATGTTTACCTCTCTTGTGTGTGATGCCGATCAACTCGCGTATTAAAATTAATAATATAATATAAAATTATAAAGCTACGGAGTAAACGATGATAAAATGGAATTTATTTTAAAAACATATTATTTTTCAATCGTCAACTCGCCAGAATAATTGAATTTTGCAACGCACACGTTCCCCCTCCCCGTTTTTTTCCTGTTCAAATAGGGTTTGAGCTACACTCGGCGTACCATTAATGAGGTAATCAAATGCCTTTGACTAGCAAGAAAACTGTCACTAAAAGACCGAACTCGAATTTGTGGGCCGATTAATCGCCAGGTATCTTTGCTAAGTCTTTCAAATACCTCTAGTAATATAGGTACATGTACTTCACTAAGCGGTGTGCGCCGATAAGTTTATGAATGCCTGAAACAGACTATAAACTGGTGATCAGAAAATGCGTATAGGTCACGGGTCATATGCTTTTATAGCTTTCTTTGTCTTTATAAGAAACAGACTATAATTAATATAAATAGAAACAGCCTTTGCCTTGACCGTTGTTGACATCAAACGCGCACTGTGTTACAGTCACAGTGCCTCGACAACTAACCAGCTGGATCTTGGTATCGCTTTTACTCACTGTGACAAAGTGAGAGGGAGAGGTGCGAGGCGCGTTGCCGCTTGTGTTGTTTTTTTCACTACGCTATCGCTAGATTTTTAACAAATTTGTTGTTGTTGTTTTCTTTTCGGTTGCACGGTCCTACGGTTCTGAATAAAGATGACCGGTCCTGGTCTGAGGACCGGTTAACCGTTAACAAGCTTAATATATATAAAGATCAACTATGGGTTACCAAGAAAAAGTTCCCCAACAGGAAAAATGAGCCTTTAACTGGAAATACAACCTGTTCTGTATTCTACAAAAGTAGCACAGAATGTGTTTCCCATTAACTGAATAGTCAGCATAAAAAACAGGGTAATATAATTCTTATGCATATTTCTCAGTGGTTTTCAGTCCTCTTCTATTATGGGAACATTAAACAAAAAGGATATTTCCTTCTACAATTTGTCTCAACAATCTTTATTCATGATATATTTTAACTGAAAATTACAAAATAAAAAAAGATGGACACAAACAGTAGATTAATCTTGTATTCATAGACCCAAAGAAGGCAGAGTCATGAACTAGGGAGATCATCATAAAAATAGTTGCAGTTCCACATCTTTAGGGCCCATATTTTTGAAAGACAAGGTTAAGTTAGGCTGGAGGGGAAAAAAGTTAAGATTAGGGCTCAGGTAGCTAGACCTGTAGTAACTGAGAGACATTTTAAAATATAATTTTTTAGAGCAATGTTGAGGCACCATGGGTCATTAAACCTGACTTGGAAATCATCCAGGAATACTATGTCTTTCATTGTACACGAGCCGCAATCTGAACACAGAAGAGCGTTTTGGTCACCATTGTTAGGTCCTATGCATTTGATTAAACCACTATCTTTTTTTTCCTTTGACATCAGTAGTTAGAATACAAAAAAGATGATGGGCTCACATAAGAATAAGGACCCTGTAATTGTGTTAACCTTAGCCATATAGTAATCCTTGCTCTCGCCCAAAATTGTAAGTACATATGAGTACAATATTTGAATATCATGAAGTTTAACATCAGGAACTATTATTTATATTTATCAATTACTTTTTCACTTAACTACTACTTAAATTGAGATTCTCAAATTATATAAATATATAATACCATAAAACTAAAACAAAATGGAAAATACAATCAGTTAAAAAAGATAATGTAAATATTAAGATATTGCTCAGAAATGAAAAAAAAAAAAAAAAAAACATTGCCAAAGACATTTCTTTACATATATTCCTGGTTACAATACAATAAAGATTTGAACGAAATTTTACAATAGCTAGTCTGAGGCTGCCTTTTTTAACTTTTCTTAATTTTTGTTCCTACTGCCCTCATCTACATTTTAGCTTGTAAATTGCAACTCCTTGTGTAAGGGATTAACAAAGTTATTTTTATGTCTAACTGAAGTATGGGGTGTAGTCAAGGTCGGAGAAAAAGTAAATGTCATTAGGGTAAAACCCCTTCCTCCCGCCCCGGTTAGCAGACATGTGTAACAGAAATAAAAGCAGGTTAAAATTGTGTGGACTTCAATGCTTTGAAATGTATAGTACGCAGTCTTGCAAACCTCCATTTTTCAACAAAAAAGAAAGAAAAGTTAACAGAAAAAATAGCACGGGACATTAAACAGTACCCGTCTTTTTTTTAACAGTTAACCGGTCCTCAAGATGGCAGCTTGGGATCATTATGTCACTTTGATGCTATGATTGCTCCATAGAAGTAGAGGTTACATTTTGTTTTTCTTTGATTACCTCTCCTTGCCCATGTATTTTACTCGGTTGTCCCCCCTTATCTATAGGTCTTCATACGCGTGACTTGTCAAAATAGAGAAATTTTAATAAACCATTAATGAAAAGGAATGGGTGGGGTTAAAGGGGAGAGGTCTACCCCTCCCTTTGGCAATTATGAAGCTCGTTAAACATGGCACTTTATGCTATGATGCCCATGTAGATTCACAACAGCCCAGGAAAAGTTGGGGGAGGCAAATTTTTTTTTCCTGAAATTTCGGGTGCAGTAGCATCTTGGTTGAAAGTTTTGTTAATTTTTGTGTGAAATTATTCCTAAAGGAAGGTAAACTTTTCAAACTGGAAGTTTCAGGATTAGGTTTAGCTATAGAATTATAGAGTTAGGGTTAGGTGTATCTATAGAATTTTAGGGTTAGGGTTAGGTTTAACTTGATAGTTTTTAAAATGTGTACCCTTCCCATTTTCATGATTCAGACGTATGAACAGTGAGTAGGATTTTTTCTCTAATTTGAGAATCCCTATTCCCCAACCCTCTAAATTTCCAATGTTGCGCACTACTTTTCCGGGCATGTGCCTTAGCATAAACATGGCTGCCAGAAATTACATTGATATAGCATGCCACGCAAACGATAATTTACCTAGTGTTATAATGTAATTATTATAATCATATTAATATTTGTCGTTTTTAGTTATAGCAGTGGTAGTAGTCAGTAGTAGTAGTAAAAGTTAGCAGTAGGCATAATTTAAAGATTATAGGCCAAACTAAGATTTAAATTTAAAAATTTTTACTATTTAACTATTTAGTTGCAAGCAATTAGCAATCTGCATTGAATTGGCAATTGGCATTGGGAAATAAATTGGCAATTGCAACTAAAAATAAGAATAAATAATATTATATAAGTTTAAATATAAGAAAAGAAACTAAATTAACTTTTATAAAATATTTCATTCATAATCATGAATCATGACATATTATAATTATATTAAATATTATATCATAGGTCTACCTATCATCTATGATGATAGTGATAGTGAATTTAGATTTGAGATGCACCATGTTTTTATGTCTCGCGAGACGGAAGGATGCCGGATAGTGAATAGTGGAAAGGAATTCATTTGTAAAAGGCAAGCGTTATTCCCACAGCTGTGTGAATATTGCCAGCGTTATTCACACAGCCAAAAAATGAGATAGTTATACTGACTTTAAATTAAAAGCATACTAATCTACAGGTCGTTTGGCTAATAGCTATTGATATTGAATCGTAAATAGGCTTGTTATATATAGCCTACGGCCTAAATATGAACATCATAAATCATTTTATTAATAATGTCGATCTTATTAGTTATATTTTCAATAAAAAATTAATTTTACTTGTCTTAGTGTTGTTAACCTTTAGAATTTAGACAAAAAATATTCCAATTTATTATAGTTTACGTTGTCGTCCATAAATGACATCACGCAATTTTTGTTGATTTTTCAAGTCTCAACCAGTCATCAAAAAGTTTGGCACCTCCCCATCCCCAATTTAAGCATTTTTTTTTCTATTTGAAACTGAGCATATTTCAAGTACCTTTTTTGTCATGTAATTATGTATTTAGTGTAAGTCTGCACTCTAATAACATAACACTTTTGAATCCATGTAAAACGTCAATATACAAATTGTTAACAATCCAATATTTAAGAACAACTATTATTTGAAGTTGTGCTGTTTGATGTGACGCCTCATTTCTTCAACACTTACCCCCCCCCCCCCCCGAACCTTCGTCAAAAATTTCTGACCGTTTCCCCTCTTATTGCGTGACTTCATTTAAAAAATGGGCCCTTATCTTAGTACGGTCATTTAGCTATCTTTTTAACTCAGTCATAAAATGAAATCTTCTACCCCCTCCCCCCGCTTGTCAATACATATATGAGAATTTATCATGTATTACTATAACTGCTAGTCATTTATAAATAATGTAGCATTGCTTCCTTATTTGACAGCTATAGATGTGGAGGGTATGAAAATTGATAGGCCTGGGGGAAATGAATAAATATCATCATAGCATAAGTAATAAAAACTCATTGTGGTTTACAAATATATATATATTTTTTGTATATATATAAAGAAGGAAAAACTATGCGCCACCTCATGGATTCGATCCACCTCCACCTCAAAAATAAGACACACTGGCACTGGTTCTGACCATTCCTCTACCGACGCACATAAGAATTTAGCCTTTTTTAAATTTAAGGTCATAAATTTTTATCGTTCAAATGGACACCAGTGCGCATGCGTCATTGTGTCTATAACGCAGACGTTATTCCCACAGCTGTGTGAGTGTGAATAATCACTCAGTTTGTAAAAAATTACGGAGTGTCTACTGCTACGACAAAGTAACGGCAGACAACCCGCGCGGATGTGGCTGGTGCTACGACATGTTGTAACGCCAGCAACATCCGCCCGGGTTGTCTGCCGTTACGACATGTCGTAAACAATTTTCTGTATTTTCAATTATGCTATTACTAATACTTAAATACTAAACTATAATTCTCATAATGAAATATCATGATCACTAGATAAGCTTATTAATGAATTTTAAAGGATTTTTTTAAAAATCTAGATTGATCCATTAAATGAAGAACAGTTATGAATTTAAAATATTACAATTTGTTACCAGCTCCGCCAGATCAAGTTATAGTATGATTAGTATGGTTGTTTCGGAAATGATATAATACTATCGGTAGCGGGATCAAATCCCGTTGCCGTCATGTTTTTTTGTTTTTTTTTTATTTCATTTATTTTTTTTTAAAAATCATAATGAGTATGCTGATAATTTTTGTTATTCTGAAAAGCAGATACGTTTAATAAATCTGTTAAAATAAAAATATTTAGATTTTAGACATGTCGTAACGCTAGCAACATCCGACCGGGTCGTCTGCTGCTACGACAGTCGTAAAAATGTGATATGTGCTTACTTACAGTTACGACTAAAGCTGTATTTAATTATGCTAATACTACTTTTTTTTAATTTTTATTCTTTTGATTTGTGAGTTGACACACAGTCGGCATCATAGACGAAAAAGGTGTGACGTGAGTTTAAAAACTGACTATAAACCATCACTGTAACTTAATTGTTTTCAAGATATTTTTGAAACATTCTCTGAATTGAAGGCATCGCGAAAAAGTGCTGAACGCAAGCGGGGGAGGGAGGCATAGTGCATCGTACCCCGCAGACTTGCTCGTCATAAAAAGTGCAAAGAGAGGCGGGGGGGGGGGGGGNAAGGCGAGTAAACGAGGAGTCCTGTGCGGTTGTTATTACCTCCCCCCCCCTCCTCCATAGTATTAGTAATAGAGTGAAAATGAGGTAGAAGGATGAATGGAATGGTTTCCTGTGACAAGTCTGCACACGGCACATTTTATTATTCCACACGAAACGAATTATTTTAGGCCTACATTCTTGCGATTGTGCGCGAATTGTTACTTGAGGATTTTCATATTTACGGCTTTAAGCTTTACAGTATACTAAATTTTAATGTATCGGCATCACTTACACAAGTATACTATAGTATAGCAAAATCGGCTGATATATTTATAATCGGTAGACCAATATTATATTAAATTAAATCTATTTAAATAAATTTAGATTTTAGAATTAATGCAAACACAAATAATGTCGTATTATAATATATATATGCGTATACAATATAAAGAAGTGACTAAAACTAGTCGTAGCAGAAGTTGCGTATGTCGTAGCACTAGTTTCCTGACTAGCGCTACGACATGTCGTAACGCTAGTAACATCCGACCGGTTCGTCTGCTGTTACGACATGTCGTAGCACTAGTTTCCTGACTAGCGTTACGACATTTCGTAACGTTAGCAACATCTGACCGGGTCGTCTTTTTGTCGTAGCATAAAAAAATTAAGTTAATTAAATAATTAAGTAATAAATACTAATTTCAAACTAAAATTGAAAGAAGGAAGCGGATGAGGACTCAACGCAGTCAACATTTATTATTAATTTTAATTGTACATTTTATATTTTATAGACAGTGACAGTTCAGTATTTCAGTAAGTAGTAAATCAGTAGACTTCAGTCGACTAGTAGAAGAGTAGAAGGGGCAGGGGCGACCTACAAAACACAGGTTCGCAGTGATTTCTATCACTATCACTTTGATAATTGTAAAAAGCAAATATCATAAATTAAGACGAGCATACAAATTTTATAAACTTAAAAACTGATCTACCTTTAAGTTCCCTGACTTGATTGCTAAACTTGTTTAGATTCTAGATTCTTAATATGGACTTGTCACGAGCCCCACTTCTTTCGTTTCCAAGAAGAAACTGTTATGAGTACGTAGTACGTAAATTGAAAAATCATACTAAATACCCGCCTATGACATAAGCAATAACTGTAACTGTCTGATTTCGGCTGTTTTTATTTATTGTTATTTTTTTAATTGTATTTTTTTTTTAATTTCATTTTTTAAAATTAAGCCTAGATCCTGTGTGATTTATTTTCAGTCCATTTATTAGAGCCCCTTTTGATACGATCTACGCAATGACTGCTCAGTGAATGAAGAAATCTGTGTCTAGACTAGACTCGAGAAGTTGATGAATGAGAAATGGCAGATAGACAAACTCAAACAATCCAAGAATATAAATTTGTAATTTTAAAAAATAATAATAATTTTCAAAAATTTAATTTAATAAAATTAAGCTCAGTGACTCATTAATTTTTAGTGGGAGTGATCTCAGCAACGTTTCAAGAGTCATGGAATTTTCCCAGGAAAATAACTATCTTGGCAGGGCCGGGCTTCGCCTTAGGGGCCGTCCATAAATGACGTCACGCACCAAGGGGGGGGAGGGGGGTCTCACTTTTGTGACGATG
>MUZC01000048.1:768628-780436 GCA_002072015.1 Radix auricularia | reverse complement strand
CTTATTAAAATTCAAGAGTTTATAAATAATTAATATTGGAAACTGAACTCTTTATGTTCATTCCTTCGGGTAGGCGGCCTTAAATTTTTTTGTAATGCACGTTAATAATTTAATTCCCCAAGAAATTTTACACTATATTGAGAAACATAGCTTGAGTACAAATTATCACTTATTTTAGAGCCTAGCCCTTTAATGTCGCTTTTTTCTTTTTTTTAAAAAGCTTTTAAATTATAATTTTGTTTATCTATTTGCTATGAAACTTGGACTTTTATTTTCAAACTTCCGTGTAGGTTTCCGGCATAATTATTTTTAAAACATATCACTCATTGGATTCTTAAATTGTCATTTTTACTGAGATCGTTGCAACGCACGACCGGGTCTGCTAGTGTACTATAAAATAATCTTGATAAGGATGTTATCATTCTCTGAGACATTAGTTCAATCATTCTCTGAGACAATAGTTCAATCATTCTCTGAAACAATAGTTCAATCATTCTCTGAGACATTAGTTCAATCATTCTCTGAGACAATAGTTCAATCATTCTCTGAGACAGTAGTTCAATCATTCTCTGAGACAATAGTTCAATCATTCTCTGAGACAATAGTTCAATCATTCTCTGAGACAATAGTTCAATCATTCTCTGAGAAAATAGTTCAATCATTCTCTGAGACAATAGTTCAATCATTCTCTGAGACAATAGTTCAATCATTCTCTGAGACAATAGTTCAATCATTCTCTGAGACAGTAGTTCAATCATTCTCTGAGACAATAGTTCAATCATTCTCTGAGACAATAGTTCAATCATTCTGTGAGACAATAGTTCAATCATTCTCTGAGACAATAGTTCAATCATTCTCTGAGACAATAGTTCAATCATTCTCTGAGACAATAGTTCAATCATTCTGTGAGAATGTATGTACATTCTCTTTTGGGTTGAGCCGTTACGCTCTTAAAACCCGGTTCAATTTTTCGCAGGCGAGCCTCATCATTCGGGCATCGCACATAGAGGTAATCCTCAGCAGGTACCGCAACTTCACCATCCTAAACCCCGTCCAACTCGGGGCAACATTCTAGCACGTGGGCCACCGTCTCCTCGGGGCAGCCACACAGCCGACAGGCCAGTTCCCTTCTGTTGTCAAACTTGTAAAGGTAGCTTCGTATTGGACAATGGTCAGTTCTCATTTGTGTTATGAGCGTCTGACTACTACGGTCAAGTTTCCACCAGGCATCGCTTTTGTCCGGTCGCGGCATTTTCTGGTATACCTTTCTGGCCGTATTCCCATTTGCCCAGCCCTCAAGCCATTTCTCACGGAAATGGTCTTTTAGCCACGACTTGACCCCCAGTTGGGTCAAGGGCTTATCGGGTTGGGGCTGGGCTGCGCCTGCCCTGGCCAGTGCGTCGACCCTGTCTGATTGGGCCGTGCCGCAGTGTCCGGCCATGAACTGTAGGACTACTCTGCCGCCACGTGCCAGGAGTTCACCTACTGTATCCAGAATGGCACTTACTATCTTGGCCTCCAGAGAGCTTCGACTCAAGGTTTCGAGCGAAAATCGAGAATCGGTGAAGACCACGACAGTCGGGAAATTCTTTCTCTTCGCTAGACGACGGCGTACTTCCTTCAAACCCCTGTGAATCGCTTCCAGTTCGACTTCATGACTACTGTTAGTAGATCCACACTGTCCCGACAACTCGGCGCTGTCGGGTCCTGGTTGGGGGTATTGAATTAGCACTCCGTATCCACTTTTGCCATCTCTAAAACGTGAGCGGTCAGTGAAGACTTTTACCACGCTGTCTCCATAGGCCTCGATTCTGCGCAGAGTCTCGTCTCGCAAGAGCTCGACGGGACTGGCCCGTGTCACCGCGGCATTTGCCAGTGTCAAACGTATTTCAGGCGGGTCAAGGCTTTCATGTGGTCCTCGAGCAGGGACCAGTTGCATTCGTTCCCTGTGCTTGGGTAGGGGGACTGATTCTTCAAGTTCGTAGACCACGTCCATGAAGGAGGGTCTCTTCAGTCTTGTCCTCTTAACCCATCTGTCTTGTAATTGATAGCAGGGTTCGTCATGCTCCAACCTACGGTATCTCTCCACCATAGTCATGATTGCCTTTTCTCGCCTTGTTGCCAGGGGTTCTACGTTTGACACAATTTCTACCGCGGCGGTGGGTGTGGTAAATAATTTCTACCGCGGCGGTGGGTGTGGTACGTAACGCCCCGCATACGAACCGTAGAGCTTGGTTCTGTAGTCTATCCAGGCCCTCTAGAGCCGTACGGCTCGCAAAGGCCTGGACCGGGAGGCTGTAATCAATAGCACTTCTCACGCTACAAAGATAGAGAGCTCTTAGTAGTCTTGCGTCCGTCATTCTGTGAGAAAATAGTTCAATCATTCTCTGAGACAATAGTTCAATCATTCTCTGAGACAATAGTTCAATCATTCTCGGAGACAATAGTTCAATCATTCTCTGAGACAGTAGTTCAATCATTCTCTGAGACAATAGTTCAATCATTCTCTGAGACAATAGTTCAATCATTCTCTGAGACAGTAGTTCAATCATTCTCTGAGACAATAGTTCAATCATTCTCTGAGACAGTAGTTCAATCATTATGTGAGACAATAGTTCAATCATTCTCTGAGACAATAGTTCAATCATTCTCTGAGACAGTAGTTCAATCATTCTCTGAGACAGTAGTTCAATCATTCTCTGAGACAATAGTTCAATCATTCTCTGAGACAATAGTTCAATCATTCTCTGAGACAATAGTTCAATCATTCTCTGAGACATTAGTTCAATAATTCTCTGAGACAATAGTTCAATCATTCTCTGAGACAATAGTTCAATCATTCTCTGAGACAGTAGTTCAATCATTCTCTGAGACAATAGTTCAATCATTCTCTGAGACATTAGTTCAATCATTCTCTGAGACATTAGTTCAATCATTCTCTGAGACAGTAGTTCAATCATTCTCTGAGACAATAGTTCAATCATTCTCTGAGACATTAGTTCAATCATTCTCTGAGACAATAGTTCAATCATTCTCTGAGAAATTAGTTCAATCATTCTCTGAGACAATAGTTCAATCATTCTCTTTGAGAATTGTGTGTTTATTGCCTTTCACAATCTTGAGAATCATGTGTTTATTGCCTTTCACAATCTTAGAGAATCATGTGTTTATTGCCTTTCACAATCTTAGAGAATCATGTGTTTATTGCCTTTCACAATCTTAGAGAATTGTGTGTTTATTGCCTTTCACAAGCTTGAGAATTGTGTTTTTATTGCCTTTCACAATCTTAGAGAATTGTGTGTTTTTTGCCTTTCACAATCTTAGAGAACTGTGTGTTTTTTGCCTTTCACAATCTTAGAGAATTGTGTGTTTATTGCCTTTCACAATCTTAGAGAATTGTGTGTTTATTGCCTTTCACAATCTTAGTTAGAGAATTGTGTGTTTATTGCCTTTCACAATCTTAGAGAATTGTGTGTTTATTGCCTTTCACAATCTTAGAGAATTGTTTGTTTATTGCCTTTCACAATCTTAGAGAATCATTTGTTTATTGCCCTTCAGGTTCAGATAACAGCCTACTCCAAAACCAGCAACTACTTCAAGAAACTCTGCTGCAACAGCAAGAGTTAAATGCCAGGATAGCTGAGCTCACATTGGGCAGACCTGCTACCATGGCCAGCTCTATGAATCTTCTGTTGGGGGCTTCATCTCTGAGGCTCCCCACCTTCCAGCAGAGTGCTCCAGTCCTTTCAGCATTTAACTGGGGACACACCACGCCACTGCTCCAGCAGCCTGCCCCCCCGGGGCGTGGCACCTGGTCTAACTGTGGGCACACAGCCAGCTCCCAGGGCTGCACCTGGGCTCACAGCTAGAGCCCTAGAGCAGAGTCAACTATTTCAGCTCCAGCAGAGCCTTGGGTCCCAGCCTCCCACGATGTCTGCACAGCAAAATTTTAACAGAGGAGCTAGAGATGTTACGCCGAGAACAACCAACTAGATGTTACCTTGACCTTTGTATTCATTCAAGAACTGGCAACCATCGGCCAATCCTTTAGACTTTGTGGATATTTGAACTTAATGACAATTAAATCAAAAACTATTGTTTTCAATACATGAGAGGACAGTTTTATTATATGTTAATAATCTGATGGTTATCATTTAAAGGGTATAAAAATTATAAGTTAGAGAAATGGTATTTGAGCAAGTGTTGACAGGAAATTAGATCAAATGGTCAACCATTTCAAATCAATTTTGTACAGTGCCATATAAGATGCCTCTAATGAGGGAAGTTAATGGGTTCTGCCGTGACTGAAAGTCTGAGATGTTTTTTCCACTAGTGACTGACTACAGTCAACAAGTGACCTTGTTATTATTTTCTAAATAGTTACTTATGTATTAATGATGTAGTTTAACTATAAATATCAGTTTAAGTTTTGTTTGTTTGAAGTGCTTGATTGCAACCTATTTTATGATCTCATGTCATTATGTAGTAACAGAAATGTTACCACAAGAATCAAGCTTTGTTTCATTTATGCAACATTCCATGCAGTATTAAATTTCGTCATTTGTTAATATTCTATAAATACATTATCTTCTGTGAATCTCAATTTTCATTAGTGAGTATGAGGCCACATGGTTCTCCCTCATATTTCTGTTATGGTTCTCTAGCATTTATTAGTTAGGTTCTTAAGATTGCGTCAACTGCTATAAAAACTATGGTGGAAGAGATGACTCAACATATATCAAAGTCTTTCATTAAAAAGCCAATTTTAACCTTTTATCAAATATGTATTTTTCAACAAGAACAAAATCAAAAAGATTTATCATTAAATTCATAGACATGATAAAAAAAAATTAAGAAAATGATTTTTTTTTCCTGCATTTATTTCAAAGTGTATTCCTCATGTATATATTCTCAAAAAGCATTTAACTTTTAATAGCCATAGGGTTTTCGGAAAACTTCCACCCCAGTCCGGTAAGAATTTCCCAAATTGTGATCAACTGGTTATGAAATTTAAAAACTTGCCTAAAATCCACTTAGTTATTATTGTCATAGTGACTTCATCTTTTAGGATAAGAATGGTTATTTTATGTATCCAAAAGACTGTCATGAGTTAAAAACTATTTTTACCTGGCGTTTAGTATTACTATTTTAGTACTTAAGTATAGCAATGTCACATCTTCAAAAAAAAAAACCCATAAAAACTACCATACAACTTTGCGAATCGAGTGATAACACTACCGAGGGAAGCAGCCGCCTTTGCCGGAAATGGAATACATATTCTTTCACACATTGAAGAGTTTTTATTTTCTGTAATTTCGTTTCTAAAGAGAGTTCTATCGAGGCGCACTTTACCGCTCTTTGGTAATAACGGCGAGGCGCGCATTATCGCGCTTTAACACATTAAGAGTTAATGCACGCCTCTCCATTATTACCAAAGTACGCCTCCATAGAACTTCTCTTTAGAATTAGAAATGAAATTACAGAAAATAAAAACTCTTCAGTGCATGAAAGATGATGCATTCGATTTCCAGCAATGGCGGCCGTTTCCCTCGCTTGTGTTATCGCTCGATTTGCAGAGTTTTTTTTAAGATGCGAGTTTGCTATATTTAATTACTAAAATAATAGTTATAAACTACAGGTAAAAATAGTTTTAAACTCTCTACGGTCTTTTGGATATATAAAATAACCATTCTTATTCAGATGACAAAAATAATATTAATAAATGGATTTTATGCAATTTTTTAAAATTTCATAACCAGTTGATCGCAATTCAGGAAATACTTACAGGATTGAGGCGGAAGTTTTCCGAAAACATTATGGCACATTAAGAGTTAATCATTATTTGAATTATTTTCAAGTTTTCTCAATTTGAATTACCATGTTAATTAAGTCTTAATGATTAATGTTTTATACAACTAAATGGATAAACAATGATGTATCCATTTTGTCAATAAATTTGAGATAACTTCCTTTGTCTTAGTATTTATTTATTCAACCTCATCATTACTACATTAAAAACAGAATGGTACAAGCGAAAGCAGTATTCAATAAAATGAAGAATCTCCTGACCAACAAATCCGTATCAGTGGAAGTGAGGAAAAGAGTGCTTCAGTTTTAGGGGTGAACCAGTTTTATTTAGTTTGTGAGACCTGGACAGTCACCAATGAACTACAGAAACGTTTGGAAGCCTGTGAAACGTGGTTCTGTAGTCGAATGTTAAGATTACCATGGAAAGTTGTAACGAAGAAATTCTGAAAGAAGTAGGTTAGAAAAGAAAAATTATGTCTAACTTTAGAAAGAGAAAATCAAAGATTTTTTTTGGACACATTATGAGGCGAGGCAAACTAGAACACACAGTAAAAACAGAAAAGATAGAGGGCAAAAGGGATCGAGGCAGACAGAGAGAAAAGATGCTGGATGGGCTGACAAGATGGCATGGGACACAACCGCCAGCGGAGGTGATGGGAAATAACAAAGACAGAGAGCTGTGGAGAAGCATGACCGCCTACGCCTCTAGGCACGGCACCTGATGGATGGATTGATTACTACAACGTTTTTCAGTGAGACTGGAACAACTGTTGTCAACTTGTTCATTTAGCTACAACAGGGGTGGGCAAAATGTGGCCCGTCCTGAGCTACAGCCACCAACACTATTGCCCACCCCTGAGCTACAGCCACCAACACTATTGCCCACCCCTGAGCTAAAGCCACCAAAACTATTTCCCACCCCTGAGATATAAAGCCACCAAAACTATTGCCCACCCCTGAGCTACAGCCACCAAAACTATTGCCCACCCCTGAGGCTAAAGCCACCAAAACTACTATGGCCCACCCCTGAGCTACAGCCACCAAAACTATTGCACACCCCTGAGCTACAGCCACCAAAACTATTGCACACCCCTGAGATACAGGTATCTTAGTTCTTAGTACATCAGAGGTCAGTCAGAAAAATCAAGGTGTTTTATTAATTAAACAGACCATCTAATAATTCTTATGTTCTAAGATTTAAGCCTCCAATTCTCGGCGCCAAGTGTTTCTTGGACGGCCTCTTTTCCATTTACCCTGTGGGTTCCATTTCAGGGCTTGCCTTGTTGTATTAGGAGCAGGTTTTCTTAGTGTATGACCGATCCACCTCCACCACTTTTGAAGAATTTCTTCCTTAATTTAATGGGCTTCTGTTTTGTCCGCTGCCACAGTTCCCGGTTGTTGATTTTGTCCAGCCAGTGAATTTTGAGAATCCTTCATAGATAATTGTTGATGAAGGACTGGATTCTGGTCAGGTTTACTGCTGTTGTTCTCCATGTCTCGGCTCCATATAGCAGCACAGGTTTCACCATAGCGTTAAAATCCTTACTTTTAACTTGCTGCCTAGGTTGTTGGAGACCCAAACATTCTTGAGTTGCCGGGAGGCTGCTCTTGCTTTTTCTATCTTTATTTTGACTTCGGCATCTGTACCACCTTGTTTATCTACCACGAGGCCCTACTTAATGTCAAGCTTTTGAGGCCACAGTATCTGGCCAGATTTTCCACTAACTTTTCAAACTGAGAGTTAGTTAAGACACAAATTGCCATTTATATTTAGATAACGATACAGGTGTCAGTGTGTTCCCACCAATTGCTTGTTCTGTTATCTTTAGATGCTCCACAGAGGCATGTAAACCCCTCTGAAATAATCTTTGGTAACAATTTTCCATTTAAAAAGCTTACATAACTAGCAGATAAAGTTAGATCTGGTACAGTTAAACCTCTCATAACGAGTTTAATTCGTTCTAGAGTCTTTTTTGTTAATTGAAACACTCATACGAAACAATTTTTCCCATACAAATCAATGTGAAATACATACGTTCAATAATGAAAAAAACCTTATTTTTCAAAACATTTTATTTACATTTATTAAAATAAAATTACTTATGAATGAAATGTTTAAGTTGTTAAAACAACTTGAATTCAAATTAGATTTGTAAAAAAAAAATGTATACAAAAATATGATTATTTGACAAATAATTATAATTATTCATTTATAACTAGAAAACTGTCTAAAGACATTTGTTTTTGCCGACGCTTCAAAATTTGACAAAAATGGTAAGTAAACGTTTGGTAGACATTCTTGACACTCCATTCAAAGCATCCATCTCCTTTAACTTTGTTTTTGTTCTGGAGAATAGTGCAGATCGTTCAAGTTCGCCCATTGTAGGTGCGCGCTAGATTAGCCAACTTGTTCTCGCTTTTCAATGGTTTTTCGTTTCATTCTAACAGCTATTTTTATTTTTTTTCCTCTCTTATGATTGTTGTCCCTTTTACCACAGGTTATTACAGGTTATTATACTTTGCACATAAAAAAATTACAAATACTGTCTGAATACAAAATTTGTAAAATGGTTGATCACACACGAAAACAATACGCTAACAGAGCAAGTGCTTAACACAGAATAATACATCGGCAACTCACCTGAGTTATGAGAGGTTTAACTGTATTAGCTAAACACAAGACAACTCACCTGAGTTATGAGAGGTTTAACTGTATTAGCTAAACACAAGACAATTCACCTGAGTTATGAGAGGTTTAACTGTATTAGCTAAACACAAGACAACTCACCTGAGTTATGAGAGGTTTAACTGTATTAGCTAAACACAAGACAACTACCTGAGTTATGAGAGGTTTAACTGTATTAGCTAAACACAAGACAACTCACCTGAGTCATCCTATAAATTATAAACTCAATTTGACACTTAATGCAGATGCAGTAATCTGATGTTTCTCAGAAAGTGTTATGCATCATTTTTTTTTTAAAAATATGATTGATACAAGCACTTGAGATCAGTTTAAAAAATCAACAGCTTAAATAAGAGACTAGTGGTAATGAAATGAACAAGAATGGCAACAATTCCTTAAGACTGAATGCATTCATAAAAAAGAAATAGGGGGAAAGCCAGACTAGATAGATCACAAGGGGAAAGCCAGACTAGATAGATCACAAGGGGAAAGCCAGACTAGATAGATCACACAAAGGCCAGAGCTTGCAGACATCTGATCCTGATTTAAACCCAGACATTTGGGTACAAATGGCAAACCATCCTATTATCGTAATCCTAAGACAAAATGAGCAGAGGCTGGAGAGCCAACCATACTCTGTGGCCTGATATCTGTAACTATACATGACAGGTCCAACACTGTGGCCTGACATCTGTAACTATACATGACAGGTCCAACTCTGTGGCCTGACATCTGTAACTATACATGACAGGTCCAACACTGTGGCCTGACATCTGTAACTATACATGACAGGTCCAACACTGTAGCCTGACATCTGTAACTATACATGACAGGTCCAACTCTGTGGCCTGACATCTGTAACTATACATGACAGGTCCAACACTGTGGCCTGATATCTGTAACTATACATGACAGGTCCAACTCTGTGGCCTGACATCTGTTAGTACTACATAAAACATGAAGAGAGAGAATAAATTTAACAATTCCTATAATTATAAAAGATTTTTTAATCATTTGTTATTGTTCAAAACAAAAGTAAATTAAGCAAAGTTTAATTAAATATTACAATCAATAGCAAACCATGCATTTATTCTCATCTCTAAAAAAAATATACATGAATTGCTCGAGAATGTAAAGAAAAGCAAACTCCACACTTCTAATTACAAATGTCACAGGGACATCTCAATATTGCTTATTTCAAGTATCGGAAACACAGTATCCACAAATGTCACCAGCCTAATTTGACTTTTATGTATTTTGTCATTTTCTTACATAGTCCCATTCACAGGTCACATGACTTGCTTCTCTTGTGAGCCTAGTCCAGTCATTACATTGTCCCATTCACAGGTCACATGACTTGCCTTGCTTCTCTTGTGAGCCTAGTCTAGTCATTACCTGACATTGTTCTGAGCCAAAGTGCTGGTCATTTCAATAATTTTCTCTAGTTCCTTGTCAATCCTTGCTATCTGTTTATTATAAGACATGTTTCAGGAGTTAATGTGTTGGCTTAAATAATGGTATCAGCTTCAATATGGTTTCAGTTAATTGTTGGGCCACTAAAAGATAGATCACAAGACTAGTATACAAATTGTGGCATAATTAATTGGGGCCATCTTTGTTATTGTTTACATCTCTTTCCCTCAAAAGTAAAAGAGAATTTGTGTTTTGGTTCTTTTTAATGGTGCGTATGCATTTTTGAAAGATATTACTACTGAAGTCAATTTAAAATTTTTTATTGCTTTTGTCCAGATGTCATTACTGTGGTCCAGATGTCATTACTGTTGTCCAGATGTCATTACTGTGTCAAGATGTCATTACCATGGTCTAGGTGTCATTTCTGTGGTAAAGTTACCTTTGATTTCAATTTTCCAGCTTCTTGAGTATTATGTTTTCTCAATTTGTCAAGTTTTAGTAGTTTTTCACCAAGTTCTATTTTCTCACTTTCCAGTTTCTTCTGCTTGTTAAAAAATCTGTTCAACTCTTTTTCAAAATCTAATTTGCTGCCCTGCAAGTGTACAAGAAAATAAAAATTTCCTTTTTTCTGTTACATCTTAAACTAAAGCTGCAGGCTCACAACGCTTCACATAAAAATAGTAACACTTATTTATAAATGCATTCAATTTAAAATAATCATAAATGTATTCAATTTAAAACAATCATATTTTAATGAAACAAAACAAATAATGGTGCGCACGTTTATCAGTCCAATAAATGTAAAATTGTTGATGTGCAAAGTAAAGTTGGAAATGGTGTGTTTTTTAGTGCAGCCTTGAAGGCCTTAGAAGTAGGAATATTGCAAATGTGTCATGGAACAGAATTCTGTTGTACAAATATTAGTTATTGGCGGCCATTTGCTTATTTCAACTAGTGATATTCTCAAACATGCTTCTACTCTTTATACCTGTAGGTCCACAAATATTTTCAAGTCTGGGTTGACAAAAACTGTGGCACAGCCTGGCACTGTGTCTGCCGTTGTTTTCAGTATCGTGACCTCATTACTTCGGGACAAGGCACACAAGCAAGTTTTGTGATGAAACAAAATTTCTGCGTACCTGGACTTGTCTGTCTGTAGATAAACTAATGAGGAGAAGAAAGAAAAAAAATATGCCTCTGTATATAGTTGACCTTTCCTGGCAGAGATAACAACAATTAAACAGTAAGAAAATTACAAGCATGGTAAACGTTTAAGTTAGATTTGAGTACAACTTTGTATACCTAACTGGTTTTATCTGTAACAAAAAGACTTGACAGTATTTTTAACATCTGTAGGACACTATTAACTAAGCACATATTTGATGTGATCTTTCTTGATCAAGATATGAATATCAATAAAATTTTTCAGCATTAGTTTTCATATCCCTCTTAAAGCCTGGTGGGTGCCATAAGAACAATTTGGTTAATTTATCACTGACAGTTGACAGACGGGTGAAATTGTCCATGGACATGAACCATCAGCTCATTGTTTAGTTGGTAGACGTTAAAAATATCATTTTTACCGTGAGACTTGGAGCCCATAATGTTATATTCTTTCCTGAGCTTCTGTACATGATGCATGATATCTTGAACTTGTCTCATAGAGGCATCCAAGTAGTCCATATACCAGGGGAACTATGGGACAAGATGATGTTGAAGTATTAGGTCCATATACCAGGGGAACTATGGGACAAGATGATGTTAAGTATTAGGTCCATATACCAGGGGAACTATGGGACAAGATGATGTTAAGTATTAGGTCCATATACCAGGGGAACTATGGGACAAGATGATGTTAAGTATTAGGTCCATATACCAGGGGAACTAGGGGACAAGATGAT
>MUZC01000048.1:741091-763670 GCA_002072015.1 Radix auricularia | reverse complement strand
ATGAGACAGAATGGTACAGATGTCTGTGAGGCAGTAGCCAGTCTGGGACTCAATGAGACAGAATGGTACAGATGTCTGTGAGGCAGTAGCCAGTCATTGAGCCCCCTGGGACTCAATGAGACAGAATGGTACAGATGTCTGTGAGGCAGCAGTCAGTCATTGAGCCCCCTGGGACTCTATGAGACAGAATGGCACAGATGTATGTGAGGCAGTAGCCAGTCTGGGACTCAATGAGACAGAATGGTACAGATGTCTGTGAGGCAGTAGCCAGTCTGGGACTCAATGAGACAGAATGGCACAGATGTCTGTGAGGCAGCAGCCAGTCATTGAGCCCCCTGCGACTCTATGAGACAGAATGGCACAGATGTCTGTGAGGCAGTAGCCAGTCTGGGACTCAATGAGACAGAATGGTACAGATGTCTGTGAGGCAGAAGTTAGTCTGGGACTCAATGAGACAGAATGGTACAGATGTCTGTGAGGCAGCAGTCAGTCATTGAGCCCCATGGGACTCTATGAGACAGAATGGCACAGATGTCTGTGAGGCAGTAGCCAGTCTGGGACTCAATGAGACAGAATGGTACATATGTCTGTGAGGCAGTAGCCAGTCTGGGACTCAATGAGACAGAATGGTACAGATGTCTGCGATGCAGTAGCCAGTCTGGGACTCAATGAGACAGAATGGTACAGATGTCTGTGAGGCAGTAGCCAGTCTGGGACTCAATGATACAGAATGGTACAGATGTCTGCGATGCAGTAGCCAGTCTGGGACTCAATGAGACAGACTGGTACAGATGTCTGTGAGGCAGTAGCCAGTCTGGGACTCAATGAGACAGAATGGTACAGATGTCTGTGAGGCAGTAGCCAGTCTGGGACTCAATGAGACAGAATGGCACAGATGTCTGTGAGGCAGCAGCCAGTCATTGAGCCCCCTGGGTCTCTATGAGACAGAATGGTACAGATGTCTGTAAGGCAGCAGCCAGTCATTGAGCCCACTGGGTCTCTATGAGACAGAATGGCACATATGTCTGTGAGGCTTTCAGAAAATAGGCTGCCAAGACAAAATGTCAAGCCAGGAAGGACCGAATCCAAAACCCTCCTGAAGGGATCCCATCCATCTCCTGTCCAACATGGGGACACAAGTTTCAATTAACAATAGTGCTAATAAGCCACCAGAGGTGGCCTAGCACTGGACTAATATGATGAGAGTGGTCATTGTCGACTACGACGGACACACACAAAAACATCTTTATACTTACTGCTGTTAAAAATAATACAGTTCAATCTAATTCTCTAAACTAAAATGAAAAAATTGTAAATGATTTTTTCATAAGCCGTTTTTCTTTGATTAAGCCAAAATTCAATGTGTTCAGGACTCACATTTTCTGGCCGGGGATACTCAGCAACACACACACTCTCAGACCGCCCAGTGGCCCTTGCTGGAAGCCTCTGGTAAAGTTCCTCACACAAGTAAGGCATGAATGGAGCAGCAGCCAGTACGAAGGTCTCTGCACACATGTAAAGGATTTGCTGAACAAATTCCTGTCTCCTCAAGTCATCACTTAGAAATATTGGTTTGACAGCCTCCTGGCATGGACAAGACAACAACAAGAAAATGGTGTTTTCAGTTTGAAATGTTTAATCAATTTTATAATAGGAGTTTTTAAAAATGTCAAAAATGTTATGGATATTTTTACCTTATATAATAATTTTTAAAAAGAAGAAAAATTTGGGTTACATTAGAATCCAAAAAAGTAATAACTATCCTCAAAGTGAAAAAAAAAGAGCTATCCTTAGAGTCAAAAATGTGTCCAGTTGTAAACAAAGAATACATGATGAAATATTGATATTAAAGCACTTCCTATTGGGGAATAGATACAGAGACAGCATTTAAATAACCATCAATTTTTACAATAACCAAATCTCTTAGGATCAAAATTAAATTCTTGACATACGTCAAACTGAACATTTAATTTACTGCTGTTTAAAATGACTTGAACTATTCTTAGAACTCACAATATACTGAACATTTAATTGACTGCTGTTTAAAATTACTTGAACTATTCTTAGAACTCATAATATACTGAACATTTAATTGACTGCTGTTTAAAATGACTTGAACTATTTTTAGAACTCACAATATACTGAACATTTAATTTACTGCTGTTTGAAATGACTTGAACTATTTTTAGAACTCACAATATAAACGTCACAGAGCTCCTGATGCCAGAATTGCTGCAGAGTTTCGGTCACAAGGTGAAGGTCATTGTTTTGAAAATGGCTATCACATGACTGTACCATGTGACTTAACCTGCTAAGGATCCACAGATCTGTACCATCCTCAAACCCTGTCAGCTGAATCAGATTTATAAAGACTACAAAAATAAACTTTGTCACAAAATACATATCTGTAAGACTACAAATACAAACTTTGTCACAAAATACATATCTGTAAGACTACAAATACAAACTTTGTCACAAAATACAAATCTGTAAGACTACAAATACAAACATTATCACAAAATACAAATCTGTAAGACTACATATACAAACATTGTCAGCATTTAATTTCCTCACAATTTCAAAAACAATGAACGATAACTCTTCCCAGCCTTTCACACATTTTTAAAACTTTTTTTTTTTTTTTTAAATGTATAATTTTTTTTTACAAACAATGAAATACATTATTCTAATTTTTTTAAATCAAAATATTTATCTCTAGCAACAGAAAAATTCAAATGAGCTCTTCAAGACTTAAGTAACCTTTCAATGCTCTGAATGTATGAATGAATTTTTGATTTTGATTTATAAGATGTAACTTCTTCATTTCTATTTTCCATTTTTATATAGTAGCTTTTGGCTTCGGCAAAAGTTGATTTAAGGATTCAATTAATTAAAAAATGCAAGCAAAAAACTTAATCTTATCATTGATTGCTCCACGTCCACATAATATAAGATATAGTAGAGCTGGAACAAAAAACTGGACTGATTTCTATAAAATGAATTAAGCCTAGATCTTGGTGGGGATAGTGTGATATAGAAAAAAACTTGGCATCAAATAGTTTTAGTTTATAATAGGACCCTAACAGAGAAAGAGAAGTTTCCTTTTTTTTAATATAAAGAAATATCTTGTGACATTTAAAAAAAATCTTTAACAAACTTGTACAGTTGGAATTGTAAGTTGAATTATTTTTTTTACTAGTATTTTAAATTTGTTAAAAATGTACATACACTTATTAAAAATTAATGATTTAAAGAGGGCAGACAATCCAATCTTTCTAATTGTTCATCAAGAGCCCCACCATTACCGAAACAAGACTTTGCAAAATTTACTTTATTCATTTGATAATGGTCAAAATAACTTAGTAAAAAAAATGAACAGCAGGTTCACTTCATCAGTGTGTAACACTTTTTAAACTAAAAATCATCTTACCTACAGCTGATTGATGAATTTGCACAAAAGTTGCTCAAACGATCTTAAACGATCTTTCAGCTACAGTTTACTTAATGTACTCAATGGCTAACTAAAACCACTATCAAATTATTTTAGTTTACAGTTACCTCTAGGTCTTGAAGGGGAATAAATTCTGGTGAAAACTTGGACAGAATAAACTTGAAAGACTGCCATATCTTGTTACAGAAACGCAAGTTGCTTTCAGCATGTGTTACATCAAATTTGATATCTACATCTGTTAGCAGAATTCAAGAAAATTTTGTCACTTGAAAATTTTGACATTTTCAAAGAACCAAGTGGGGCATGAAGAATAATTTTTTTTAGAAACCTTAAAATAATTTTCTTTAATGAAATACTGATAATTTTACCAACATTATCAAAAGTTTTAATGATTTGAATTACAAGCTTTGAACATTTGTAAATATAATCTCTAGAAAATGTTTTAAAAAATACTAATAAGCTTTAATAATAGATTTAATAATAGCTTTAAGTACAAAATAAATTTGAATCCTATTGTGGTAGTACAGTGGAACCCACTTACCTCGAGCTCGCTTAGCTCGACCACCCTATTATGTCGACGTTTTTTATTGGAACCGCCAAATTCTCTCTTTGTCTTAGCATTTTCTCGTCGTTTAATTCGATTTTTTTAAGTCGCCGAAACCTCATAACACGAGCACAAAAAAGGGTCAAATTTGCCACTTAACATCGGTTATCTCGATCCCCATGACCAATCGCCAGCTTTTGAAAATGTTAGCTATGATTTCTGTCTCACCAGGGTCTGCTGGTGACGTCACAGCCCACTTGTGTTTTGCTCTCAGCGCTGTGTTGCTTCTGGTACTATGGCAATGGCCATCAAGGCCACGAAAAAATATCAGCTTGCGATGTGTGCTGGTGACGTCACAGACCACTTGCGTTGAGACCTGTGTTGCTAACTTAAATCGCCAGTTTCAGAGATGTGTTGGAGAATAATAAAAGTTTTTATCTATAATCGACTTTGGTTTTTATTTTAAATTTGTAAATTTCTGCTGTCCGTTGGTGCACATATACCTTTTGTTGTTAGCAAATATGTATGTACAATTTTATAGCATGCCGATAGCTTCATCAAACAAATAACGGCAATGCTGTTGTGTTTAAAAAAAACTCCAAAAACACGTGCATGAACATTATCATTTATTAACGCTAGTGATGGGACGATACCAAAATCATAGGCTGCTTACTGTAAACAAGGCTCCCCAGATTTTAAAATATATAATATAACAGACTACAGACAGTTACTCACCCCCACTCTCAATCTCCCACACCATTGTTGTTGGTTAGTCCTATTAGCATCAAGTTACCGAAGGAATTCTAAGCCCATTGATCGTATGGAATAATGGAATAATAAAATGTACCGTGTGCAGACTTGTTGTCATTGGCAACCATTCATCCTTCAACCTCATTTTGACTATTACATGTACTGTACTACTGCTTTGTTCTCATTGTTTCATTCATAAGAAGTGGCCGTGTGCAAAAGCCATTTAACTATTGGTTAGAATTAATTAAAATATGTCAAGTTGAAGGTTCAAAAGTTCAAAAGGAGTACCTAATTTATTTGTGTACGTTTATATAAGAGAAGAGTTCGCTTTGTCATGAGTCATATATAGGTCAAGATAGACCATTCCGAGTCCAGAAGAGAATGGTTCGGGGACAA
The DNA here is from genome assembly GCA_002072015.1 of Radix auricularia. Lineage (NCBI taxonomy): Eukaryota > Metazoa > Mollusca > Gastropoda > Lymnaeidae > Radix > Radix auricularia. The sequence continues at coordinate 758,529 of MUZC01000048.1, read as the reverse complement.
TGAGGGGATGTGTAGGTTACTTATTTGTGTTGCTTGTAAGGAAAATCAAGCAAGTGGCTTCGAAGGCACAGTATCGCTCAATCTGGGAATCACCGCAAAACGGCGTTATATTTAAACTTAAACGGTCTTTAAAAACGAACGGTCTTAACAACCTTAAGAAAGAGTGAAGAAATAGGGTCCCGATATTCCGATACGATTCTGATTAATCGTCCCATCACTAATTAACGCACAACACGTACATAAAGAAATTTCAAGCGCATGTTAATATTTTGCCGCCATATTGGTTTTCGCTTTAACTCGATCATCGGTTATGTCGATGCCATTTTTCATACCCCAACGCCGTCGACTTAAGCGGTTTCGACTGTAGTTATTTGGACACATAAATAAAAGGATTTTTACCACATACATTTTATAGAAACAAGTTTACTTTTTATACTTTTGAAATTGTAGGCACATAGTTAAACTTACTTTTAACATTATAGGAACTATCACAGTGAAGCTTACTTTTAACATTATAGGAACTATCACAGTGAAGCTTACTTTTAACATTATAGGAACTATCACAGTGAAACTTACTTTTAACATTATAGGAACTATCACAGTGAAACTTACTTTTAACATTATAGGAACTATCACAGTGAAGCTTACTTTTAACATTATAGGAACACAAAGAAAACCTTAGGGCATCAACGCCACACTGGGCAATACCCTTGGGATAATCCTTGGTCAGTCCAGCCCTTGCCACATTTATCTGATTTGGGTTTAAGTTACCCTCCTCAAGACGTTTATGGAGTCCCTGAGTAAAATATTAAAGTGAGAGTCTGTTAACAGTTGTTAGATACTTTTACTTAATGTGAGAGTCTGTTGTCAGTTGTTAGATACTTTTACTTAATGTGAGAGTCTGTTAACAGTTGTTAGATACTTTTACTTAATGTGAGAGTCTGTTGTCAGTTGTTAGATACTTTTACTTAATGTGAGAGAGATACTTTTACTTAATGTGAGAGTCTGTTGTCAGTTGTTAGATACTTTTACTTAATGTGAGAGTCTGTTGTCAGTTGTTAGATACTTTTACTTAATGTGAGACTCTGTTGTCAGTTGTTAGATACTTTTACTTAATGTTGAGAGTCTATTGTCAGTTGTTAGATACTTTTACTTAATGTGAGAGTCTGTTGTCAGTTGTTAGATACTTTTACTTAATGTTGAGAGTCTGTTGTCAGTTGTTAGATACTTTTACTTAATGTGAGAGTCTGTTGTCAGTTGTTAGATACTTTTACTTAATGTTGAGAGTCTGTTACCAGATGTTTTTTACTATTACTTAATGTTTCATTGTAAATTTTTTACCTGGACCAGTTGGCGGCAGAGAATAAAGAAAGAAATTTTACAGGAAGCCCAACATATCTTTAATTTTACCAAGTGGTCCGAATCCCTGGTCTAAATTACCTGCCTTCAAGCAAGACTATGTAAATATGGAGGCCTATTTCTGCAAGGTGTTTTCACACTGTATTTAGTTACCTCCAGGGTTATTCCTCTGATTACATCCAGGGGGTCAATGACATTGCCTAAAGATTTGCTCATCTTCTGACCGTGGGCGTCACGAACCATGCCATGAAGGAATATCTGAACAATAGGATAAATAGGATTTAATTTAAACATAGATACAAATTTCCAAGTGTATAAACATAGATATGACCGTCCAAAAGTATAAAAATAGATATAAACTGACCAAAAGTATAAAAATGTCTTATTTTATAATCTCTATTGATGGGGTTTTAACTTATAAGACAGCATTACACGGTAAACATGTCCATGTCAAGGGTGCACTAAATAACATAAGCCAGTGGGAATATTCATGTTCAACAAACAAACAATGGTGTCTTTAAGAAACAACAGTAGGTTATGTTCAAAGCACAAAGATATCTCCACATAAATTTTTTTATTTTTTTTTAAATTGATCCCTTACAGACCATGAAGGTCCTTGGGAGCAAGTGAAGTAGCGTTCACAAGTTTCATTGACCATTAACGAGCAGGGGATTGTGTGGTTAGCACAATGCCCCGGGGGCCTTGCTAGTACCACGGCTCGAACCAGTAACTCAGGTTCTTGCAGCGGATCGGCAGTCCATCGCTACCACTTAGACCAGCGCACCCCTCTCCACATAAATTAGCTCCCTTTATTTAAAGACATAATGATTAGGACACACAAATCATAAAATTACATCACCTTATTAAAAGGCAAGCGGTCATTTAGACCAAGACTCAGCATGACCATCCTGGCCACCCAGAAAAATAAGATGTCATGTCCAGTTTCCATAAGCTGCTGGGGGTAAAACTTTGCGAGGTCCAAAGTCTGGTTTCAACAGAGAAATGAAAGATTTGAGATGTGAAGAAACCAGAATGTTTATTGGAAATGATGTGCTCAGTTGGCTTTAAGAAAAAGGTCATTTCTGTGTTACAAAATAGAAGATGGAAATCCTTCACAACAGTAGGACAACAAGCTCCAATGTTTTTTTCTTATAGGATTCACTGAACATCATTTCAGAATATTAAGACATTGTCGTTATAATGTTTAAGACAGGTGACAGCCACCTACCTCATGTGGCCAGCCAAAGGCAGAAAATGGCAGAAGGGATGAAGAGAACCAGGTGTCCAGAACGTCCTCATCTGTCATGTACAGAAGTGGACAAGTTAATTTTGATAACAGTTTTCCCACTACAGTAACTTAAATGTACACACATTGGCAAAATTATCAAATCTGGTATCTATACAATGTATGCTCCTTGTCTTTACAAATCAGGTATCTTTACAATGTATGCTCCTTGTCTTACAAATCTGGTATCTATACAATGTATGCTACCCCTGTCTTTACAAATCAGGTATCTATACAATGTATTATCCCCTTGTCTTTACAAATCAGGTATCTGTACAAAGTATCCTCCCCTTGTCTTTACAAATCTGGTATACCATACAATGTATGCTCCCCTTGTCATTACAAATCAGGTATCTATACAATGTATGCTCCCCTTGTCTTTACAAATCTGGTATACCGTACAATGTATGCTCCCCTTGTCATTACAAATCAGGTATCTACACAATGTATGCTCCCCCTGTCTTAATATACAATGTTTACTCCCCCTGTCTTACTATCTATATATACACACCCAATGGTCTACAGAGCAGCAAATTTTGTAAAATATTGCATAAAAAATGGACGCTGTGCACACACAAGTTTTTTTAATTTGCAAACGGACCAACGAACATTTGAAGGTACATTGTACTCACCCTGTTGTACACTCAGAGATCTGAGTTTTTTCTTAGCTTCCTCCTCTGAAAGGGCAAAAGTTGTTTTCTTACTTTCCTAAATAGATCAAAATCATTGAATTACAACAGTCTTTTTATCACATCATTGGACATTAGAAGAGATTTCAATTTCCTGGGAAAGAATTTTCTCGGCTAAGACTAATGGGTCCAACTTTGGCAAATAACAGTAACTCTAGGACATTTGCTTTGGTCAGTTTCCTAGAGATGTAGGGAGAAGAATATTGCAACCACAGGTTATCATACACATAAAGACTGGCATTCTATGTCCCCACTCAATGACAGCTTACCATACACGTATACATTGGTATTCTATGTCCCCACCTAATGACAGCTTAGCATACACGTATAAACTGGTATTCTATGTCGCCACCTAATGACAGCTTACCATATACGTATAGACTGGTATTCTATGTCCCCACCTAATGACAGCTTACCATACACGTATAGACTGGTATTCTATGTCCCCACTCAATGACAGCTTAGCATACACTTATAGACTGGTATTCTATGTCCCCACCTAATGACAGCTTACCATACACGTATAGACTGGTATTCAGACTGGTATTCTATGTCCCCACCTAATGACAGCTTACCATACACGTATAGACTGGTATTCTATGTCCCCACCTAATGACAGCTTACCATACACGTATAGACTGGTATTCTATGTCCCGACCTAATGACAGCTTACCATACACGTATAGACTGGTATTCTATGTCCCCACCTAATGACAGCTTACCATACACATATAGACTGGTATTCTATGTCCCCACCTAATGACAGCTTACCATACACGTATAGACTGGTATTCTATGTCCCCACCTAATGACAGCTTACCATACACGTATAGACTGGTATTCTATGTCCCCACCACAGTTGTCTTGACAGACACCAATCCCTAGAAAAAGAAAGTAAACATTGCAGAGAGCTAGGAATATAATATGTCATTATCCTGGTTAATAATTTAATGAAAACAATTTGAAATGCAACTGTTGTAATTTCATTCAAATTTATTAGTTTATATATTGCTTACTTAAGTTTCCTGAGTTAAAAAATCAGATAAAATGAAGTCTCTCTGATCTATACTATTGTCACTACAGCTTAACTTCCATTATCAAAATATCACCGAGATGCCAATATAACTACACTGCCGTCACCAACATGTCACTATAACTAAACTGCTGTCACTAACATGTTATTACAACTTAACTGCCATCACCAACATGTCACTATAACTAAACTGCCATCACCAACATGTCACTATAACTAAACTGCCGTCACCAACATGTCACTATAACTAAACTGCCATCACCAACATGTCACTATAACTAAACTGCCGTCACCAACATGTCATTATAACTAAACTGCCATCACCAACATGTCACTATAACTAAACTGCCATCACCAACATGTCACTATAACTAAACTGCCATCATTAACATGTCACTATAACTAAACTGCTGTCACCAACATGTCATTATAACTAAACTGCCGTCACCAACATGTCGCTATAACTAAACTGCCATCACCAACATGTCACTATAACTAAACTGCCTTAATCAACTACATCAAACTACTCACTGAGTTTTAGTCAACCACTCGGACCAAACGGTCTGGTTGTAGTCTGGAATTATCTTCAGCTGACCTGACTCCACTGCCTGGGAATACACACAATACAGAGAAGATCAAACAATGGTGATGAGGGGTGGGGTGACTCTACAACAAAACAAAATCTTATTTAATTCCTTTGATGCTTCAAGTAATCAAAGAACTCGATAATCTAAGACCTTTTGTATCCAACATTTAATACAAATAGCAACTCACGTTATTTTGACTGAATTTTTATTTATTCAGTAACCCTCAACTATATTTTAATCAATGTATTTATGTATTCAGTAACCCTCAACTATATTTTGATTAATGTATTTATGTATTCAGTAATCCTTAACTACATTTTGATCAATGTATTTTAGGTATTCAGTAACCCTAAACTACATTTTGATTAATGTATTTATGTATTCAGTAACCCTAAACTACATTTTGATCAATGTATTTATGTATTCAGTAACCCTAAACTACATTTTGATCAATGTATTTATGTATTCAGTAACCCTCAACTATATTTTAATTAATTTATTTATGTTAATTTTCAATGTGAGATCCAAGCAAATGTCAATGCAAGTCAAAAATCTTTAATTAACTTATGCATGGTTTCTGATTTTTTTTTATTAAATCCCATAACCTCTTTTTCGAGGTCATAGGGGATTCTAATGTTTCCGTTAGAATATTCTCGGGCTTAATAGACACTGGCGGTGCCCATCCCTCTCCAGGTCAGCGGAGGACTTTCTTAGCGTTAAAAAGTCATTTCTCAACATTTTTATAGTGGCTTTTCGTGGGCTCGATCCCACGCCTCTCAGCTTGTGAGACGAGCGCACTATTGACTTCGCTACCCATAAATAAGAGTTTTCTAGCACATTAAAATATATATGTGGGCATGGCAGAGCAAAGATCAACTTAAATTAACATTAATAGTTGAGTGATTATATTTAATAAAAATGTTATAATTAATAGTTAGTATAAAGTTCAAAAAATATATCTGCTTCTCTCCCTGGAAGATTCTTCCTTCTAAAAATTAATTTTAAACTTGTATTATTTTAAATAAAATTAATTCCTGAGATCACCAGACTTCCCAACCACCCTCGTCCCTGTTTGATCCAGCCATTGAGAACATAGGAGTGTGTATTCATATCAAATACAATATGGCTGTAATAAAAAGGGTCACAAACACCAATGTCACTTAATACAGATGCTCTTTATATACTAAAGAATGTAGAATGACTAAATAACCTCCCTTGTCCTCTGTAAAAGAGAATTTTTACAAATATTAGCATACTTGCATGGCTCGTTGGGCCATTTCTCTGCAGTCTAAAAACCATTGCTCTTTAAGTCGAGGCTCAACAATGTCTCCTGTACGGCTGCAAAACATATACAAAATTTTTAATAGAATCCATTCACACCATTGAATGACATAGATTTGCCATCATTTATAGGAATAATTGGATGAACATGGATGATACCTTGGTGTGTTGGAATAATTGGATGAACAAGGATCATGATACCTTGGTGTGTTGGAATAATTGGATGAACACAGTTCAAGATACCTTGGTGTGTTGGAATAATTGGATGAACACGGTTCAAGATACCATTGTGTGTGGGAATAATTGGATTAATCTTTAGAAACCGTAATGTTTTGCAATAATGGGTTTTAATTAGCAATTTAAACACATACAGTTAATTTATACTATTTCATTTTGATTTCAATAAGCTCTTAAATGGTTTTAATTAGCAATTTAAACACATACAGTTAATTTATACTATTTCATTTTGATTTCAATAAGCTCTCAACAATAACTTACCTACAAATGGGCAATGTCATAGCGTGTTTACGTTCACCATGGTAACAGCCCATGGCCTTTAGAGCTTCCTTTAATTTTTTCCTAGCCAGAAAGCGGTTAATCCCACCAAAAGTCGGCACATTGTTGCGCAGGGTGCCGTCATTGTTCAGGATGTCAATAATTGGTAGGCAGTGCCGCTGACCTACTTCATAATCAACTGGGTCGTGGCCAGGAGTTATCTTCACTGCACCTGGTCAAACAGACATAACATTTGTTACTTTGAACATAATGGCCAGGAGCTATCTTCACTGCACCTGGTCAAACAGACAACATCTGCTATAACTTTTTACCTGTCCCAAAGCCCATGTCCACAAAAGAGTCGGCAATGATAGGTATTGGTCTACAATGGTCAAAAGGGTGGATAACTTTTCTCCCCACGAGATGTGCATAGCGAGAGTCGTTTGGATTCACGGCTACAGCTGTGTCGGCTAGCATTGTTTCAAGCCTCGTTGTGGCCACGATAATCTGCTCGTCTGTTGTGAGAAGAGTATCTACTATCATTACAAAGAAAAAAGTATCTACTGTTATTACAAAGAGACACTCAGTTTATATCAATAATGAATGAAGTATCCATTTTAAAAAATATATTTAAAGCAACACCCCAAGATAAAATAAAAATATGGATAAGAATTACTGCCAGTGCGTTCACATGTAAAAACTTTTTTTTAGTACAACCACAATCAATTTACTATGTTTTATTTTGTCTTATGATAATTCCCCCTCAGCCCGTCACTAATTTACAATAATCCCATGTCGCTTATGAATATAATTTCTGAACTTTTGTCTTATTTTGACTGACCATCAACTATTTTGTCTGACCATCACAGCAATGACCAATCAAATTACTAGACATGAATCAACTATTTTGTCTGACCATCATCCCAATGACCGATCAAATCTCCAGACCTGAATCTGCAACTTTGTAGGAGAACTGGTCAATAAGTCCAACCTCCACTCCACCCTCCACACCAGGTACTTGTAACACAGTGGGACCCTCCACTGAAAGGTTGTCTACCTGGAATATAAACAAAGGGAGTAAAACACAGATTCAGCACATCAAGACATACAACAGATGGGCCCAACTTATCAAACTGACCATGAGATGGACCCAACTTATCAAACTGACCACGAGATGGACCCAACTTGTCAAACTGACAACAGATGGGCCCAACTTAACAAACTGACCACCAGATGGACCCAACTTATCAAACTGGCCACCAGATAGTCCCAACTTATCAAACTGACCACGAGATAAGCCCAACTTATCAAACTGACCACCAGATGGGCCCAACTTATCAAACTGAACATGAGATGGACCCAACTTATCAAACTGACAACAGATGGACCCAACTTATCAAACTGACCACCAGATAGTCCCAACTTATCAAACTGACCACAAGATAAGCCCAACTTATCAAACTGACCACCAGATAGTCCCAACATATCAAACTGACCACAAGATAAGCCAAACTTATCAAACTGACCACCAGATGGGCCCTGTCGGTGGTCATTGTCTAGGAGTTCTGATCGAGACTTCACCACCAACTTGCGTACATAGATTGAACACAAAAAGTCCTTGTACTAAAAGCAATCTTTATTCACACGAGCCTTCACTCGCAACATATGTACATCTCTATTAATAGTAGTACAACTCCGTGCACCTTAACTTCAACATGTAACAGCCCTCGGTCCAACAGACCAACCCTGGGCAACGCTAAGCGTCGTGTCTCCCTTGTGTTCACTTGTCCTGTGTTCACCTGTGTGCCCCGTCGACTTGTCTTCCTACCACTGCCACACACCCCCGTTACATCCCCGTGGGCCTGGACTGACCTTGCATGGACTCTGATCCACGATCACAAAACATCATCCACATGAGCTTGTGTCATGTGTCCCCGCAGACACATCACTTTAACAAACAGTGATTCTCATAACCCTGACAGGCCCAACTAATCAAACTGAACATGAGTTGGCCCAACTTATTAAACAGACCACAAGATGGACTCAACTTATCAAACTGACCACATTAACTGTTCAAACACAAAACAGAAACTTCCACTATTTACACAAACAGAATATAACTGACATTAAATTTAAATGTAAAATTGAAAATTCAAATAAGACATCTTGTTGTATTTTTATATTGTAATTCCACTTACCTCAATATCTGAAAGAGAGGACTGCAAAGCACATGACCAGTTAATGATACGATTATCTCTGTAGATGAGACCTTTCTCAAACAACAGACAGAACGCTGTGGTTACTGCTGTATTTAGTTTCTGAGTAGGAGAGAGGGGAGATCAAAGATGATGGCTACATTAGATGATGGCTACATTAGATGATGGCTACATTAGATGATGGCTACATTAGATGATGGCTACATTAGATGATGGCTACATTAAATGATGGCTACATTGGATGATGGCTACATTAGATGATGGTTACATTAGATGATGGCTACATTAGATGATGGCTACATTAGATGATGGCTACATTAAATAATGGCTACATTAGATGATGGTTACATTAAATAATGGCTACATTAGATGATGGCTACATTGGATGATGGCTACATTAGATGATGGTTACATTAGATGATGGCTACATTAGATGATGGCTACATTAGATGATGGCTAAATTAAATAATGGCTACATTGGATGATGGCTAAATTAAATAATGGCTACATTAGATGATGGCTACATTAGATGATGGATACATTAGATGATGGCTACATTGGATGATGGCTACATTTGATGACGTTTACATTTGATGACGGTTACATTAGATGATGGCTACATTACAGGATTCAATCCAATAGAAAGATGCGCTCATAATTAATGTGAAGTTAATTCATTTTTTAAAAAAAAACTGTATTTGAGCCAAATATAAATCCGACATTTATTTGTGGGTTCAAGTGAATATAAAACCAAAATATATAGGAGCTAATAAGAATAAAATGTCCAATAAACTATTTCTCCATTTTAAAAAATGTGTTTACATAAAACCATACAAAGGGACAAAAGTAAAATTTTAAGAAAAAAATTATTTTTTTTACCTCATCCAATGTAAAGTACTCTCTGGACCAATCTAATGATAAACCCAAAAGCTGCATCTGTTTTGTAATGGTGTTCCCATGTCTAAAATATAATCATGTCAATAAGTTAAAACACTATAACATCATAGTTTTGTAATGGTGTTCCCTGTTCCCATGTCTAAAATATAATCATGTCAATAAGTTAAAACACTATAACATCATAGTTTTGTAATGGTGTTCCCATGTCTAATATATAATCATGTTAATAAGTTAAAACACTATAACAGCGTAGTTTTGTAATGGTGTTCCCATGTCTAAAATATAATCATGTTAATAAGTTAAAACACTATAACATCATAGTTTTGTAATAGTGTTCCCATGTCTAAAATATAATCATGTTAATAAGTTAAAACACTATAACATCATAGTTTTGTAATGGTGTTCCCATGTCTAAAATATAATCATGTTAATAAGTTAAAACGCTATAACATCATAGTTTTGTAATGGTGTTCCCATGTCTAAAATATAATCATGTCAATAAGTTAAAACACTATAACAGCGTAGTTTTGTAATGGTGTTCCCTGTCTAAAATGTAAGAATGTTTATAAGTTTATTTACTTAAACAACATTGTTTTTTAATTGTGTTTAATAATAATATTAAAGTGATTATTTATGTAGCGCTGTATCTGAGTAAGGAACTGGGCTCACAGCACTTTACATGAAGGTAATAACATACATATAAGTAATAAATTAGTTTTCATACCATAACAATCACATTAATTACAGTACGTAGCTGAAAAGCTATGATAATCATTAAAAGAAAAGTGGTTTCATTAATTTTGAAAATAAATAAAAATATTTGTCTTAAGTAGGGCTGTCAATATTGTTGAAAAATACTGCCCGGGTACCTGTCCGAAATTTGAACGGGTACCCGGGTTACCTGTTCGAAATGCCTCAAAATTTTGCCCGCTATTACTACTATTAGTCTTTTACTTCTTTGTTTATTTTGGAAATGCCGATTTTGATGTATGAGTCAGCAATGTGAAAATGATGACATTGAAATACTACTGTAGTACAGTGTTGTAAAAACAATGAGCAGAGGGGTGCAAAAGTGATTTTTAAGGGGGGGGGGGTTGAGCGCTAATCAAATGGCGGGTTATTTCTAGTTCATAGCTGGGGCTGACATCTGTTTAAATTAACTTAACTTTTCAGGACTTGCCCCTACTTAGTGGAGCCATTCCCCAGCATTTATTTTTGTAATATAGCGAAGATTGTTCAATGATTGAAATATTATTTTTTTTAAATGATAATAAAAAATAAAATAAAAATATAAATCAATAAAAGCCACCGAAAAACAAACACCAAAAAAAAAAAAGAACATACCAGGTGTTTATTTCTTTTAAAGTATGGTGGGGATAGGATTGGAGACATATGTTAGTGAGGGGAGAGGGGATAGATCAAAGAAAGTGGCGCGTCTCAATCGTTAACAAAGATGAGCGGCGTATTTCAGTCAAAGTCAAGATCACTTCTAGCCCTTCCTAGTTATCACTCTTGTGTCCTATTTTATGTCATACTGAGTGGACCGACCCAACCCCACCATTTATTTTTGCTATTATAGTGAAAATCATTCAACGATTAAACTATTTTTTGTAAAAGTATGGTGGGGATAGGAGTGGAGGCATGTGTGAGTGGGGGGGGGAATTAGATAAACAACCTTGGCTCGCTGAATCTGTAACAAAGATGAGCGGCGTATTTCAAAGCCAAGGTCTTTTCTAGCCCTTTCTAGTTAATAGTAGTTATCGGCGTTGTGTTCTATTTTCCTTACTGGAACAATTCAAAGAGCTAAAACCTTTTTGTTTTAAATGAATTATGTTTAGTGTTCCTGGGGAAAAAAAGTGTATCAAAATACTTTGTAGCTTGTCGGGACCGTGTTTTATTTCCGTTCAACACTTACTTCTTTTTAAAAGCGTTTTCCTGTTAAGAGCTATTTCACAGTATATTTGAAACCAAAAGTTTTAATTTGATAAATTATTTGCGAGCCGAAATTTGAACACAGTAGAGCCACAGTTCAAACACTGGTGGTAAAGGTATTACAGCAACGTTTTCATGGGTAACTGAGTGCAATTTTACTATCTGGGTAATTGCTCAGCAACGGGTACCAGTTGACAGGCCTAGTCTTAAGTGCAGTCTTGAAGGACTTGGTTGTTTGAATACTACGGATGTGTAATGATAGAGAATTCCATTGTTTGGCTGCACAAATGTTTATGTTTGTGTCTTAGGAACACAGTGAATGCGTGTGTCTGCAGAAGAGCGTAGCTGACGGGTGGGTGAGTAGACCGACAAAAATTCAGTAAGATAGGAAGGGCATGAGTTGGAAAAGAAGTTGTGACAGAGAACGGCCAGTTTGTAATCAATTTGGTCTTGAATAGGTGGCCAATGAAGTGAATAAAGTAGCAGAGTATAGTCATGCATTTTTGCTTTAAGAACCAGACTGGCAGCTGAATTTTGAACTTTCTGTAGTTTTTCAATGTATTTTGTAGGCGCACCTGACAGAAGAGAATTGCAATAATCAATACGAACTAGAACAAGAGCACGGACTAGAGTCTTTGTTGAACTAGTTGTTAAGTAATGGCGGATTGTGCTGATCTGACGGATGGCAGTGGAGGCAGAGAGACAGATGTGATTGATGAAGTTGTCTGTAGACATGTTGTCAGAAATAATGTAGCCAAGATTTTTAGTTGATGTTGTTAACAGTATATCCGAACTGGATACCTGAATGGAATTGGGAAAAGACAAAGTGCTGAGTGATTTATTGTTGCAGTATAGAAGTGCTTCAGTCTTGTCATCATTCAGCTTGAGTTTGCAGAACGTTATCACACCGCAACAACATTTTTTACAATTTACCTGGTGTTGCGTTCTGGGTTCTGGATGTAATTAAGACAGAAGTCTCGACTCTTGTCAATAATAATAGGATTCCTAATTGTTGTAATAATTCACATTTGGATACTGCTTCAATAATACAATAGCTGCAGTAACACAATAAAATCAATCCAGCCATCCAGTATTTCCAAACACAGGCTTATTCCATACAAGTCCCTCTGCTTGTGAGTGTCACAACATTCGAGCCACCTCGATAAAATGTATGACAAACACTCGCCTAGCCCTGCACTGTCCTATCGTCCGCCGCACACTACACACTGACCTCTACTCGACACTGTATTCACATTCCACTCGCCCTGCTCCGTCTCACACTATATAAGCCCTGGGCGAAGTCTGCAAAGTCATGGCGTGACACTCAAGTGTTCAGTTTACCTGAACACAGCTCACAACATTTTCACAACAATTTTACAACAAATTCAGTCAGTGATTCTCATACCTTGACACCTGCCTGGACATGAGATAGAAGATCCCCCCTTTACAAGCAGTAATTGTAACAGTTAAAATATTAATTGTAAAGATATTAGAATCTTATTTAGTTTAAGCTCCCACAAGGTTTGTAAAGATATTAGAATCTTATTTAGTTTAAGCTCCCACAAGGTTTGTACAGAATGACACTAAGGATCTTATCTCATTCTGAAACACGCAAGGAATTAGTTTTAGCATTATTTACTTTCACAAGACAGGTATGCAATGAAATTGAACAGTCCTCACAAAGCTCTCATTCAATAAACAAAGATATACTAAACACTTATTAAAACAACTTACATTAAATGTTCATGTATGACAAAGCCTTAAAGCAAAATCACTTTTTTTTAAAACTGAAAAGCTTATAAATGCCAGTCACAAATTGAGCCAATGTGGAGCTCCGAATCCAAGTATATCCCTTGACCAGAATGAAATTAATTTCTCCCAGCACAACACAATCTTAGTGACACATGTATCAAACATATTTTGTTTTAAAATTAATGACATCTCAGCACTTAAGGCTAAGAAAATAAAATTACTAAAATAAGGATTTTTTTTTAATGTGAACGTTTCAACTCACTCATTCTTCCACTTCCAAATTTCTTGAACAAAACCATCCCTCCCCAAGTCATGTCGCGTCTTCCCATGTTCCTTCATCAACTTCCTCTCAACGACGGTGTGGGTTGCGATGCCCGCATGATCGGTTCCTGGCACCCATAAAGTTTTATGCCCTGTAAGAGGCCAGTGAAGTTACAGTACTTGTGAGGAAAATGTTTTAACCATAAAGTAAAGTCAATGCATTACATTATTTTAAGCCATCAGTGGCAGCTAAGAGCATTAAACAATTGAATATCTTGTTTTATTAAGTATTACAGTAAGCAAAATGAACATAGTTTCTGCTTGTATGATCTTCATCATTTGTTTGTGAATATTATTTAAAAATAGTTATATGCCACCAATATGCATTATTTAAATTTGTATTCGCAATAAACTGCTGTATCAAAGTAGTGATAGATAAAATAAAATGTAATATGCCATAAGGTTAATAAAAATCTTTAAATCTAACAATGTAAGTTAGCTTTTTTTATTTCAATTTGACATGAGAATGTAAGTGAAATAAATTGATAACCAAGAAAATGATATTTTTCTTGGTATTTTTTTCTTATTTTATAATGTGTTTTTCTAATTTACTTACAAAATTTCTTAAAGCTTGAAGCACTCATATTGTAATAAGATAATTAAAATTTTATTTTAATAGAAAATATCAATTATTGGATTTAATTTTTTAATTTTATTTATCAAAATTCATTGTTTACTTTTTAACCGATTCATTTTTGCCCTTATTGTTTACTTGTTTACCAATTCATTAAGCCCTTATTGCTACCTTTCATTCTGTGCCACCTCACTATGGCATCTTGAATGGAACCAGTCAGAGCATGTCCGAGGTGGAGGGAACCTGTCACATTTGGGGGAGGCAATAGCATGGTGAACACCTCCTGGCAAGCAGAACCTTGCTAAACATAAAGAACTGCGTATCAACACAATGAAAAGTTTTAACAATCTATTAGTCTCTTGAATTATCTCATTAGGTTAAGATAGCTTGCATGTAGAATGTAGAATTTTTTTTATAGAATTAAATAATTGAATGAATTTAGTTCTCATTCTTGCTATACTGAAATCCTACATGTGGAAGAAATCAGCAGTCCTGAGCCTGCGCTCTCTGGCTCCCTAAGGGACGTAAAAGCTGAGAAGCCCCCCCCCCGGAGCGGTCGCTTCTAAAGTAAATATATCATATGTGGACCTATAAAAATTTTAACAAACATTCAACATAAAAAAGTGGCAGTTGGTATTTAAACCATTATATCACTTTTTCACAATGCTCTCAGTATTTCACAAAAATACTCAGATCACTATCAAAAAAGATTAACTATTGCAACTTTCCATCACTATACATCATCCAAACTTGCATAATAAAATAAGATTGATTTTTCAAAGAATTAAAAATGGCTTACACTCTCAGGCTTGAAGTAGCCTTTATCAAGCCACCAACTGTACCAGATGTCTTGGACTTCGACAGGGTCATACGTTTTACCCATAGGTTTGCTACAGTCTGTTATTGGGATAATAATTTTGAAAAAAAAATTTGCTTTATTTATATAATAATTAATAATTAGAATAGTATATGAATTTGACAAAATTATCAAATTGCCCATTGAAAAAAAAACAAGTAAAGAAATTAGTTTCTCAATCTTTAAATGAAACATTGTACTGAATAGTTATGCAAACATTTCAATTACATTTTCATTTAAGTCATTGTTCATCAAGAATGAAGGAGATGGTTTAGAAATACACAATTTCTAAATATTTTGTATTTATTCCCTTCATCACAGTGAAATTTAACTTTCAGGGTTAAGTTCTGTAGCATCCAAGCTTAAAAACACTACATAATAGATTGAAGCTGTTTCATTTCAGGTATGAGAGTATTTCTTATTACTAATGAAACCAAATCTGAAATGATATTAATTAGAGTTTACTTTTAATAACAACGAACCTTTTTTTGAAATGACATTACTTGACAAGGAACTTGAAAGATAAGTCCCATTCAACCAACTAGGCCTATATACCTAGAATCAATAACAATAATCAATAGGTGGAAAATAGGGCATAAATACTTTTTTTTTTTGGGTTCAATATAACAGGTCATTTCATAGTTATGTCATACATTGTGAAAATTGACAAAAGCATCAAAAAGATTAGAAAAGTTCAACCTTTTTGAAGAGGCTGATTTATCGTCAGAGGTAGGGTGGGCAAAAAAGACAATACGCCAATAAATCGGCAGTGATCATTTATGAAATTTAATTTCTAGACTGGTAAATAAAATAACTAATCAGACTGCTTCATTTATTTCTTGTACTTCCTGTTATTAAAATCACAGCCTACAAATACCTTCAGATTGTTTGTGAAATGGACCAATAAGTATTAAATATGCTTACAACTTTCTCAGTGGCACAGAGTTCAAGTCACAAGGTCATAGACGTGTGTGCACTGTCCCCAAAAATGGTGAAAAAAAGGTATTTGTTTGTATTAACCAAAAATCACCAAAGTTATAAAAGTGAGGCCATCTTTACAATGTGTCTGAAGGGTTTCCATGGGCAAAAGCACAATTTAAGGACTTATTTTAACCTTTAACCATCAAGAAATTCACACAGCTTTTTAGGTAAATCATGCTTTTTCACAGGTCAATAAAATATTTATTGCATAAGTTATGCAAATTAGACTGGCTAATTTGCATATGTGTGTAAATTATAATTTCATTTACATAGATTGTATAAGCTCATAAATTTTTTTTTTAAATTCTTTTTTCCCTGCTTAACACACTGGGTTCACCTCACCGTTCCAGCCCTTTTTGTCCCCCACATAATTATTTTTATCACTGCCTAGAATGTTTTTTCAAGTTGCGTTCGAGTATCTTTTTCATGCGTTCCGTTATCTTTTTTTTATAGAAAAAAACACTGTTGCAAAGTATGTATTTTTGAAAAAAAAGCTCTTCCTTTCTCAAGGGGGTTAAAATTAACATAATATAATCTTATATAATTTACATAATCATGGAGTTCATCATCCAGAAGTATTATGTAACTTTTTAGACCACTTCCTATTGTAAATTTGACAGTTTTCAATTATTTAAAAATGTAACTCTTGGCTACATAATTACTATAAACTTTACGTTTCCTGAAGTTGTGCTCATGGGTCCTAAAATAATATAAATATTATATATTTACAAATAGAACACTTCCCAGTGAATTTAAATAGTCTTTCTGATAAAATAAAATGCAATCTTTTAGACAACTTTATTTTAAATTTTTTTATTTTTACATTACTATACTACATCACTTGATCTAGCGAAGATAAGCTTATTAATGAATTTTAAAGGTTTTTTTAAAAATCTAGATTGAGCCATTAAATGAAAAACAGTTATAAATTTAAAAATTTACATTTTCTCAGCAGCTTCGGTAGACCAATAATAAATCTATTTAAATAATTTATTTAAATAAATTTAGATTTTAGAATTAATACACACACAAATAATGTCGTATTATAATATATATTCGTATACAATATAGGATGTGGCTAGCGCTACGACAATTTTGTCGTAGCGGCAGACGACCCGGTCGGATGTTGCTAGCGTTACGACATGTCGTAGCGCTAGTCAGGAAACTAGTGCTACGACAT
>MUZC01000048.1:708215-731777 GCA_002072015.1 Radix auricularia | reverse complement strand
GGCCCCCCCCCCCCCCCCCCCATTTTAAATATTTTTTTTCTAAATATACGCTGATCTGCAAAATACAAAAAACAGGACAAGACTAAAAGTGTGGGAAACGTTTGAGTTCCCCAATGCTGCTTATCGTAATTCGGAACCTTTATCTGAAACTCGTTTGCTTTCGCGGCGTCTTAAGTAATTTTTTTTCAAGTTTTTTCGGGTAAAATAAATTAATTTTTTTTTAATTAGTGCAATTCATTTTTACCTGTGTTACTCTTAAAACAGTACGGCCATCCTTATTGGATTTCGCCAATGTTGGATTGTCCACTTTCCATGCATACATCTATTGTTATGAAGCACGGATTGTGTTATGTTTATCTCCATTCAAGAGAACCTCTGACCGTATTTTTTTCTAAAGATGTAAATATAAATGAGTAGCATAAAGTTGCGAATGTTGGCAACCTTTTTGGGTTAGGGAAATATTTACAGAGTCGACGAATCGGATTTCACGACTTAAATAGCACATTTTTGGTAAAATAACCTCCAAAACGATCAAAGCGCAAACTTTGTCAATCACGGAAGTTTGGTCAACTTTTACAATTCTACTCTACAACGAAATTTAAGTACCCCAAGTGAAAGACGCCTAGATGGATAGGACATGTGAAAAGGAGCCCGGTCGTATTCCCAAGAACATCCCATATGGAGAACTCGTAGCGGAAAAGAGGAAGACAGGTCACCCACGTCTCCGAGTTAAGGATGTCTGCCAGAGGGACTTGAAAGCAGGCAGAATATGCACGAGTGACAGGGAGCGTGAAGCACAGTTGTCAAAGAGAACTTAAAAGTAGCCGAAAAGCGTAGGGTGGAAGATGCTATAGATAGAAGAGCTATGAGACAGACAAAAACATTAGCATGCACATAACTTCTTTGCGCCATCGCGTTGTGCGACGGAAGGATGCTGATGACGATGATATCAAAAATCATCGCATGGGTTCGAAGATGGAATCCTAGTGGGTTGGTCCCTACCTCGTGGTAGAATCATTAACAAGGGAAGAGTTAAACTAAAGAATTTGTCGACTGACAAAATACTCAGAAACATCTACAATTTCAGTAACCAATAAGTTTACAGCAATAAACATGGTTCTTAACCCGATCAGTGCTCCGATGATTCTGTTAAAGGTACTGTCAATGGGAGCCTACAACAAAAGAAACAAGAGAGCACCGGTGAAGAAACAGACATAATAGTGATACAAACTGTCTCAAAACAAATGTAGATAAGGACTTTTAACCCACTTAAAATTTCACGAAGAAAGCGTCTTAGCAAAACTCTCGGGCTTACTTTTGACAAATTTGTATCTTATGGCCGCACTCGAGATCTTGAACAACCGAGACTTGTTTATTAAAGGATAAAAGGGAAAGCCCTCACTGACTCACTCACTCACTCACTCATTCACTCACTCACTCACTGATTCATCACTAATTCTCCAACTTCCCGTGTAGGTAGAAGCGTGAAATTTTGGGAAGTTGTTGGGTACTTTCTCACTACGACAATTGGCGAAAAAGAATTTTAAAAATCTCACTCTTGTGGGGCCGGGGGCCCAAAAACTTATTTTTTCTTCATCAATAATTATCCAACATTCCGTGTAGGTAGAAGCATGAAACTTTGGGGAGTTGTTGGGTATCCTCTTAAGAAAAAAAATTGTTGAAAAAGAACTTTGAAATTCACACTCATGGGGGTCGGGGCCCCAAAAATGTTTTTTCTCAAAAAAAGCTATATACTAATTGAAAATCAATAATTCTCCAACTTCCCGTGTAGGTAGAAGCATGAAACTTTTGGAGGTTGTTAAGTACACTCTGATTACAAACATTGGCGTAAAAGAATTTTTAAAATCTCACTCTTGTGGGGCCGGGGCCCAAAAATGTTTTTACCTACAACACTAATTCTTCAACTTCCCGTGTAGGTAGAAGCATGAAACTTTGGGAAGTTTTTGGGTACCCTCTTACAACAAAAATTGGCGAAAAATAATTTTGAAATTCACGCTCATGGGGGTCGGGGTCCCAAAAATGTTTTTTTTCCTTATATAAGATATATAATAATTGAAAATCAATACTTATTCTATTTCCCGTGTAGGTAGAAGCATGAAACTTTAGAAATTGTTGAGTACATGCTTCCGACGTTAAGTGGCAAAAGAGAATATTAAATTTCCCACTCATGGAGGCTGGGGCCCCGAAAACAATTTTTTCATTATATGAGATATATATAAATTGAAAATCACCAATTCTCCCATTTCCCGAGTAGTTAGACTCATCTAAGGTTGGAGAGTTGATAAATAAATACACTTTCACGATGCTAGCAGGTGAAATATTTTTTAACATATTTCTTACTGGGGGGGGGGGCCTTGGGACACAAATTTAAAAACTGAAAATCACTAATTCTCCCATTCCCAATGTAGGTAGAAAGCATGAAACTTTAGGAAATATTTAAAATATCTCTTAATGGGGGCGAGGGGGAGGGGCTAAAGTAGTTTTTTTTCCTAATATAAACTATATAAAAATTAAACATCAATAATTCTCCCTTTCCCCATGTAGGTAGAAGCATGAAACTTTGGGAAGATGTTGAGTACAATCTCCCGATGAAAGTTGGCGAAAGGGAATGGTAAATTTCCATTCATAGGGGGCCGGGGGCCCAAATATAAGTTTTTCTTATATTAAAAACCGACTCATCACAAATTGCACAATTCGTCGTGTAGGTAAAAACCTTAAAACTTTTGGAAGTTGTTGGGTATCCTCTCACAACAAATATTGGCGCTAAATAATTTTAAAATGCATACACATGAGGGCCGGGCCGAAAAAAATGTGTTTTTTTCTTATATGTGCTATATAAAAATTGAAAATCACTAATTCTCTTATTTCCCGAATAGGCAAACGCATGAAAATTTTGGGTTTGTTAAATACACTTCCACGATGGTAGCAGGTGAATAATTATTTAAAATATCCCTTACTGGGGGCTGGGGGCCCAAATGTAGTTTTTTTAAACTAATATTAACTATATAAAAAGTAAAAATCACTAATTCTCCCATTCCCATGTAGGTAGAAGCATAAAACTTTTGGAAGTTGTTGGGTACCTTCTCACAACGAAAAAGTTAGGTAATATAATTTTAAAATTCGCACTCAGTGAGGCTTGGGCCTCAAAAACGTGTTTTTTCGTAATATGTGTTATTTACAAATTGAAAAGCTGTATTTTTCCTATTTCCCAAATAGGTAAACTCGTGGAACTTTCGGGGTTTTTTATATACAGGTCCGTGATAGCAGCAGGTGAAAGAATATTTAAAATATCCCTTGCTGGGCGCCGGGGGCCCAAATATAGTTTTTTTATGTACTCACTCACTCATCACTAATTCTCCAACTTCCCGCAGCAAAGCGCGGGGAAATAGCTAGTTAAAGGATAAAAGAGAAAGGGTGGTTACTTCATGACCATAAGCTTCATTCAACAGGAAGAGATGATAACCACATCCTCCTCAGACATAAAGCAATTCAACCCGCGAACACTGGCATTACAAAACAACTAAATGACTTCTTGAATCAAAATGTGGAATGGGTTGCCTGAAAAAACCAGGAAAACCAACATTCTATCAACATTAAACTCTAATAAAATTTCAAGACTAGACATAAACCACTGATAAGCGTAGGACGTAATAATCATCTGTATAGAAGGAGTGTCTTTAAATGTTAATTTTGATACGAGTAAGGAATCCTAAGTGTTCGCACGCGATTGAAAAGCAACAAACATAACGACTCTTAAATTATTGTTTAAAAATAATCCTGTAGTTTTTGATTTAGTTAATGTTAAATAAATAATAATTAGAAGAAAAAAAACGCTGATTCCAATATTACGTAAGATTTCATATTTTAAAAACGAGACAACGACATCATACTTTTCAAATAAAAGGTAATGCTCCTTTCATTCATCCTAAAATATTTTATAATTATAATTTTATTTTAATTAAAACAATTTTTGCAACTTAGAAAATAGGTTGATTTCTATGACAGAGCTAAAACATGAAGAGAGAGTCTAACAATTTGATTCATCATTTTTTTTTACTATATATTCCCATGTTGTCAAAGGGGTATATTCTGGCCTAGGCCAGTTTAACCCCGGGGGTATATTCTGGTCTACTTGTTATTAACAGATTTGCTATAAAATGTCAAGTCTTCAGTCTACTTGTTATTAACAGATTTGCTATAAAATGTCAAGTGTTCAGTCTACTTTTTATTAACAGATCTGCTATAAAATGTCAAGTCTTCAGTCTACTTTTTATTAACAGATCTGCTATAAAATGTCAAGTCTTCAGTCTACTTTTTATTAACAAATCTGCTATAAAATGTCAAGTCTTCAGTCCACTTTTTATTAGCAGATCTGCTATAAAATGACAAGTCGTCAGTCTACTTTTTATTAACAGATCTGCTCTAAAATGTCAAGTCTTCAGTCTACATTTTATTAGCAGATCTGCTATAAAATGACAACTCGTCAGTCTAATTTTTATTAACAGATTTGCTATAAAATGTCAAGTCTTCAGTCTACTTTTTATTAACAGATCTGCTATAAAATGTCAAGTCTTCAGTCTACTTTTTTTTAACAGATTTGCTATAAAATGTCAAGTCTTCAGTCTACTTTTTATTAACAGATCTGCTATAAAATGTCAAGTCTTCAATCTACTTTTTCTTAATAGGTCTGCTATAAAATGTCAAGTCTTCAGTCTTCTTTTTATTAACAGATCTGCTATAAAATGACAAGTCTTCAGTCTACTTTTTATTAACAGATTTGCTATAAAATGTCATGTCTTCAGCATACTTTTTATTAACAGATCTGCTATAAAATGTCAAGTCGTCAGTCTACTTTTTATTAACAGATCTGCTATAAAATGTCAAGTCTTCAGTCTACTTTTTATTAGCAGATCTGCTATAAAATGACAAGTCGTCAGTTTACTTTTTATTAACAGATTTGCTATAAAATGTCAAGTCTTCAGTCTACTTTTTATTAACAGATTTGCTATAAAATGTCAAGTCTTCAGTCTACTTGTTATTCTCGCAAAAAAAGATTTTTCGTTAGTTTAATATCTTATCTTATATGTTACAGACGCTCCTTCTGTACAGAAGATTATTGCGTCCTACGTATTTCTATGGTTTGTGTTTAGTCATGTATTCTTACTAGAGTTTTAAATGATGATAAAGTGTTGGCTTTCCTGGTTTCTTCAGGCAACCCATACCACGCCCGAATAACGGACGGAAAGAAAGAAAAATTGTATGTGTTTGTTCTTGCATATGGAATAAGAAAGGTGTTTTTATCTTTATGTCTATCTGAGGGTTGTATTAAGTTATCTTTGTGTTGTATTTCTAGATTAGAATTAATAGCCTTATGTATAATTACTAATTTACTCTTGGTTCTTCTATCCTCTATTGTTTCAAGGTTTAATGATTTAACTAATGGTGTTACTCTTGTCAGTTTTGAATATTCTCCAGTAATGAATCTGGCAGCTCTTTTTTGGATTTGTTCTAACTTATCAATATTTTCTTTGGTGGATGGGTCCCATACAGAAAATGCATATTCTAGTATAGGTCTCACCAGGGTGAGGTAGCATTTTAGTTTTATATCTTTGTTACATGTGTAAAAGTTTCTTTTTATAAAGCCTAAGGTTTTGTTTGATTTTTTAATAACTTCATTGACATGGGGATTCCAAGATAGTTTCTCATTTATTATGACTCCTAAGTATTTTGAATCTTTAGTTTGGGTTAGTTCTTTTCCATGGATGAAGTAATAATCTGATATTGTCTAATGGTGCCCTAATTTCTATAAAAAAAAAAAAATTTATAAAATGTTTTTAGTATAAAGTAATGTGAACAACAAAGGTATGAATAGTAATATGCTATTCTACTTGCAGATATAATTATAAGAAACATAACATATTAGAGATATGAACCATCAATCATTTAAAATGGATAAAATGAAATGAATTGTTATCGGTATAGGTGACATTTATATTTCCATTGTATTCTTAATATTAGGGATCGAGTTAAGTGGTGTACCACTAAGATATATTTCAAACATGGTCAAGAGAAGTAGTGCAGACTTTTGTATAGGTGGGGGAATCTATTAAAGTAAATATATAAATGTTCTAGTTTATTGAATTTCTAATAGACATAATTTTAAAATATATTTTGTTCTCCAAAATTGTATATTAATATACATTATTCAACGTGTTAAACAAAAACAAATTTACTCAACACAAATATTTAGTTCTTATTCTCAAAAACTATTAAATTATAGTTTGATAATATTTTCATCTAAGATGCTATCAATAATCATCTCATCTAAGTTTATCAAGTCAAATGTTATTTTCAATACGTTAGCACTGGTGCTTTGTGGTACCAAGCTGACGGGAAGTACACTTGTGTTGCACGCTCTATACTCTATATGATAACACAATAATTGTTCCCGTTCTTTGGCGATCTGCTAGTTTTGTGAAACTATAACATTGACATTACAATTGTATTGTAAATTTATATTTTCATAGCTAGCAAAAAACTGAACACACATAATAACATACACACACAATGTAATCATAACAATCAGCATGGCATGAGTTGTATTAAACATGACACATATGTGTATACATATATATAATGTATGCATTAATTGGATTTATGCTAATAGAAAATGTATGCATTATTAGTTATTTAAGTGCATAAAACGCTTTTCATACAAAAAATTATTTTTGTATTCCATAAGGTTAGTATTGAAATTAGAAATACTTGTTAGTTATAATTTACGTGTTTATAGTAAGCAAATTTAAAATACCGTATGTTGCAGAACTGCAACATCATGCATCCTTGCCTTCTTATAATAATGTTTTTGTTACTAGTAAGTCTAGTACTATTATTAGTATTCTTAGAAGCGTCATGTTTGAACTATTCTGTGTATTTCTAATGTATAATTGTTGAAAAAGTTAATTATATTTATAAAGAAAACACATTTTATTACATCAATTTGTTGTTGTTGTTTTTTTGTTACCATGACTAATGCTAAAATTAGTCATAATAATTAGTGGCTAATCTATACAATTTGTATACTATATTGTACTATACTCTTATTTTTATTTAAAAGATATAAAAAAATTACTCTTGTCTATATATTTTTCAGCTATGGCTATGTCAAATAGAGGTGGAAAAAAGACATTCACTGAACAGGATTTACAATATTTTATTGATTATTAAAGTCAATGAATCAAATTTATTTTCCAATCAGATGTAAAAATTAAAAAAAAAAAAAAAGCCACTCAATATCAATATTTAATAACTGAGAAAAAATATTTAAAAAAACAAAACAAATCCATTGTACGCTTACTCAATGTGTGATCCTATTGGCCTAATGGTTTGGAACTGCTTTCTGCATTAAACAGTAAGACAGTGAATTAATTTGAAATAAATTGATAGTTCATTGATTTCATTGACAATACCAAGCCTAATATTTCACAATAAAATCAGACTTTACTGCATAATGTTTCAGATATGCAACATGTTGTTTTTCTTCAAAATACATATTTAAATTTTTGGAGAAAAAAATGTAAGATTTATTATAATGAATAAAGAAATAATAAAGCATACCTTAATATTTTTTTCAATGATTTTTTTAAAAATCATGCATTTAAGGGCTAGAGTCCAAAACGGTCAGTGTCATTCTGGAGATAGTAGGTGATATCCTGGCACGTGGCGGCAGAGTAGTCCTACAGTCTATCGCTGGGCACTGTGGCGAGGCACACTCAGACAGGGTCGATACGCAAGCGAAAGAAGGCGCAGCTCAGCCCCAACCCGAGAAACCTATGACCCAGTTGGGTCATGGCTAAAAGACCATTTTCGAGAGAAATGGCTTGAGGGCTGGGCATAAGGGAATACGGACAGGAAAGTTTACCAGAGAATGCCGCGACCTAGTAAGAGTGACCCCTGGTAGAAACTTGAACGTAGTAATCAAACACTCATAACACGGATGAGGAATGATCATTGTCCAATACAAAGCTACTTGTATAAGTTTGACAACAGAAGGGAACTGGCCTGTCGTTTGTGTGGCTATTCCGATGAGACGGTGGCCCACGTACCAGAAGGTTGTCCTGAGTTTGGCGGGGTCTTACAAGGAGAGGTTGCAGCACCTTCGGAGGACTACATCTATGGTGATGCTCGCTTGATGAGGCTCACTTGTGATAGATTGAACCGGGTCTTAAGAGCCTAATGGGTCGACACAAAGAGAAAATCCTACATGTGGAAGAAAATCAGCAGTCCCGAGCCTGCGCTCTTCATGGGGCTTCCCGGAAAACCCCCTCAGCCCTCTGCCCCCCTAAGGGACGTAAAGACTGAGAAGCCCCCACCCCCGGAGCGGTCGCTGCTACAAGCGGCCGCCTGGACGTCCAGGACACTAGGTCGAAAACGCCTCCCACTAAAGTGTGCCTCCCGAGGGAGGTGTGGAATTTCCTACTGTGACTCGCTGTCAACATAGTATCACTCTGGCGCCACCACGGCAGAGCTTACGAGTCTTAATGGTTTAGATCGCCGCAAAGCGTGGGATCATCACTGACCTACCTGGGGTTTAACCCCTACCGAAAGGTTTCCTCAGAGCTGGCGACCAAAAGCGTTTCCTAGAAGGTACCTTTTGCTATTCCGTACTGGCGCTCCTGGCCCTAAACCGGCACTGCTCAACAGCGTTGCTAGTTAATTGAAGGGACGAAACGGTCGCTTCGGAGTAACCCGACCCTCAGCGGGTACATTGGTTTTCATCATCGGCATTGCATCTAAATGCTTTGCCTAAGATCCGTACAGCGACTGTCATCATATTTATGACTAGCACCTAACTCCTAACAACGGCCTTCGGCTGTCCAAGCCAGGGGTTTGTCGGTTTCAGGTCGTGTTGTACTCCACGACCCTACTCGTCTGTCGAACCACGTAGAGGTCACCCCATCTCGACACAAAGAGAATAAATATTCACTAGTTCTGTCTCTTATATAAAGGATTTACTGTGAAAAACTTTATTTTTACGGGTTGTTTTTTTTACGTATACTTTGAACATTTTCAACTCGAATTCCATTTGCTGAAGTGAGTATATTACTGTTATTATAACAGGTTTCACATTTTTTCATCAGTTTTGGGTGAATACAATAACAAGAATAGATGGAAAATTTTATTTAAATGAAACTGATAAGATAATAGCCAACAAACAAACCAGTTAATAGTTATATGATAGTAATATCCAGTGGCAGATTTAGCTTTGTCTGCGTGAAGTATTTCACGGAGCGCCGCCGAATTTTTCTAATAACCGAGCAATGCATAAATACTAGGTCTACGACTAATTTAAATTTAATCGTTAATATTTGAAAAATATCGATTAATTAATCGTTAATTTCGATTAAAGCCAAAACTTAAAATTTTATGATATCATAAGTAACACTTATTAAACGTTCTTGTTGAAAATCTAAATACCACTGGAATGTTTCCATTAATTTAACCAACTAAGCAAAAAGATAAGTGTGTTGGCATTATTTGGATCAAGTGATGAGCAGATCTAATTGACAATATACCCAGCAGAGCTGAATATTCACAAAGAACTGAGGTAACTGCTATGCACAAAACAGTTTTGACAAAAAAATGACATTATCGGATATCGGTGTTCATTAAGTTTCCATCATTGCAGAGGGTTGGTGGATTTCTGCTGTCGTCATTTTCTGTCTCTGAGTCAAACTCCATTACTGCCATTAGCTTAATACACTTTTCATTTTTTTTAAAAATAAGTAGGTGAAGTGTTAGAACCATGATAGGCAACTTTATCAACCCTTTGAAAATTCCCGTCAAGTCAATAGCTTAAAACCAAAATGTTCGTGTAATCTTCGGGAAATTTATTATTTATCAGACGCTATTTATTATTATTATTTTTTTCTCTTTCACTTCCTATAATTTGTAAGTGATGGTTCGGTTGATCTTTAAAAATAATTTAATCATTAAACTTTTTTAACGATAAATCGAGAAATTAATTGTTAATTTCCGCAGCCCTTTAAGTAAATGCTAATTATTAACCTACTAATTTAGTAAATTTTCCAAATCATCGAACAAGTCAAACAGAAGAAACAATATGCGCAAAATTTTTAAAAATATTTTCAAACATAGCTACCTGGAAGATTCAAGTAAATGTTATAGAGTATTGACTAATTGGGGAGACCTGATGCCATTTGTTTTTCAGTCAAAAATTGCAGAACCTCTTTAAGTCGTAGCTCACTAAACTAAATAGTAATGGGCGTATTGATCCATACAAATCTTTGAAGGTTTTACATTCAACGATCGCTTCTTCAAGGGTAGTGCCGAGTTTGTAAATTTTGCATAAACTTCGAAAAGAATATTTTCTTCCGACAATAAATAATAAATAACTATGCCCCGAAAATCATTCAATTGATTATCTATTTGTGCTAGAAGTGTATCCGAGATAGTGAAGTATTTTCAGTTACAAAGCTTATATAGTTGGATCATCAGCCCTTTCATCTCTGCCAAGTTTGTCTGCCATACTTTTCTTTCTTTTTCTTTATTATTTTTTTAAAATAAATTTTTGTTGTTGTTTCTTGTTGCATTTCGCGTTTCTTTAAATTTTGTTTTTAACATCTAGTTTGGAACAAATTTCGTTAATAAATGATTAGAGATATACTTTCAGACTTTTAAAAAGCTTCATCGCTTCTCATTTTGACAAAACGTATTTCTTTCCACATCGATCAATCGTTTTGCAATCGCAATGTGAATGCTCTTGCGTTGCAAGTGGTTTGATAACATGAAGATGGTATCCAACTTTTGTACAAATAGCATCAGAAAAAATAAAATCATATTTTGTTATTAAAACAGATAGTCCCATAGCTTCTGCTCTGACACTTCCTTTATATTCTATTGATTATATTAATATTTTCTAGAGTGACTAGAATAGCAGAGAATGATCCAACAACTGCATCAACTGCATGCTTAAGGCTGGCCCATCTTGTATATAAAAAAATAAAATAATAAAATTAAGAAACTTAGCTGCGGTGAAATCCAAAGAATCGCAGCTAAGTTTCTTAAATTTTTTTTTATATTCGTTTTATTTGTGTATTGTATGTCCGTTGAAAAAGGCTCTTTGCCGAAACGTTCGCTGTTTTCTTACGTCCGGTCAGGCTAACCCTTACCTTGTTTACGTCTTTTCCATTTAATTTTATATAAGCCTGATTGCAGTCCTACCCCTCGTTTTGTTTATTACAATGAATTGAAAGCTTACTTCCAGTATACATCGGAAGTTTATGTACCTTGTTTTCGTTACTTTTATGTTTAAGACATCGAACCCTTAAAAAGATAGTAAAATGTATTAATTCTTAATGTATGTGTTAATTTTATGATTAAATAGCCTTTTCAAAAATATTTATCACGGTTATTTTTTGTGACAGCATTATGAATAAGTTCTGGCAGGCAAGGTTATTGTACTTTTATTTATGAAATTTTAAGTACATTTTAACTAATATGATTTAGCTCCCATTACTTGTGTTTATTGTATTATAATTATTATGTAAATGAGTTTAAGAAATTTAGGAAATTCCATGTTTTTACATTTTGGACATTTTGAACTCAGATCACTTTTGCTGAGGTGAGTAAATACTGTTATTATAAAAGATTACACATTTTTTTATCAGTTTTAGGTATATATAATAACAAGAACAGATGGCAAATTATATTTTAATAAAACGGATAAGATAATAGCAAACTAATTTTTTTTAAACGGTTAAAAGTAATATTTTGTCTATTATGTGCGGTAAATAGTCTCGTTTTTTCTACGTGACGTTTTCTTTCACAAAAATTAAGACAGAAAAGTCAGTCTGAAAAACGACGCAGAGATTTAATATTTCATTACATTTTAAGGGTTCTTCATTTCTAAAACCGGAATACGTCAAAGCTCATTTCGTAATGTTCTTTTTTTAGATTACATTTTAGCGGAACAAAGTTTTGAGGCATAAATTTAGTCAATTCACTATGTTCTCAAAATTGTTAGCTTAGTAAAATTACGAAATTGTTTTTTATTTCGCAAGTCCAATAACCTGTCTTAAATAACGAAGAATTAGAAATGAGCTAATAAGATCAATCATTCTCAAAATACCTACATTCACGTATTGACTCGTATCTTTTATTAATTTTCTATATGAATATGTCCTAACAAAAGATAAATTTAGATATAATATTTCTATTAATAGATTTCCGCCATATTATGAACATCCCTATTTTAGCCACACTTTAAAAGCAATCTTAATATCTCAATAATTAAGCGTCAAAACAAGGCTAGGCAGTATAGTGCAACCAAAAGCAAAGCTATGCTATTCAAGGCAAGGGATGAAAAGGAAATTTAGTGCATTACATGAGACAAGAGATGGGAATAATAAGATGCATTTTACAATTGGCGAGTTTTTGATTATGTAGTTTTAATTAATTATATATATATATATATAAACCTATCATTTAAGTTTCTTCAATAAGCAACTTAATATTGTGACAGAGAAAAAAGTTTGGGAAAAGCTGAAATTATGGAATGTGAAAAAATAAGAATTATGATAGGAACAATAAAGGTCAAGATTTAAAACATTAAAAAAAACACTTTGATATGACACATATCTATTTATCACCATAAATATTAAAACATCGGTTTTACACTGTGGATTTTAAGAAATAACATTGATTAACTGACTGAACTTAACTGAACTTTCCCTTAACCCGACATTAGGTCGTTGGGGCACCATTTTGAGCTGCACACTAGCTCATGCCATGTGTCACGGTTCTGAGCTGCCTTTTGGGAGTCGCTAAATGACAGGCCGGTCCACTATTTGATGTTGTCCTCCCTTCTCTTCCTTGGTCTGCCTCCTTTTCTTCTTCCCTGGACTGTGCCTTGCAATATGGTCTTTGAGAGACTTCCAGATTTTGTTACGTGTCCTTACCATCGTAATTTCCTCTTTCTAATTGAGGTGAGAAGGTCCTCGTAAGGGCCAATGACAGCACTTATTTTATCGCGGACCGCTTCGTTCGTGATGTGCGCCGTGTATGAGATGTTTAGTACCTTTCGAAAACATCTTATATCTAGCGCATTAATTCTTCTTTGGAGGTCTGCGGTGAGCGTCCAAACCTCACAACCATACAGGAAGACCGACATCGACAAAGAGCGCATTAGTCCAATCTTTGATCTCAGAGAGAGCTCCTTGCTTTGCCATATGTGTTTAAGTTTGCTTAATACTCCAGTTGTTCGGGATTTAGAATCAAGCAAAATAGCAATTAAATAATGTATGATAATTTGAATACATCAAAATTATTATAATAAATTAATATAGTTATAATTTAAAAAATACTATCATCCGTTGCATTTTAGCAGGGCTTTTTAAGATTAAATGTATGTCCATTTTAAACATGTTCTTTCATTAACATACAAGATACACAAAAGAATTGTCTGCTCAAAACAATAAATTAAAACTTAAATTTTATCTATTACAGACGCTTCTTCTACACCGAAGATTATTGCATCATACGCGTATCCATGATTTATGTCTAGTCTTTCATTTCTATTACTACTATTAGATTTTTAAATTTTGATAGAGTGTATGTTTTTCTGGTTTCGCCAGGCAGCCCATTCCACGTCCGTATTCCAGACGGGAAGAACGAGAATTTACATGTATTTTTTCCTGCATACAGACCAAGAAAATTGTTTTGTCCCCGAGGGCTGTGTAATTAGGTGATCTCAGTTTCGTATTGACAATATAGAATTAATTGATATATGTATTATTTATAATTTGATCTGCGTTCTTCTATCTTCTAGGGGCGGCTCCGGGCTAAAATGAATGCGACTCTTTGCCTCTTATCATTATTTTGTATACTGTGGCTCTTTGCCAAGTTTGGATTTTGTTTTAGATACATCATCTTTCGATACTCATTCCTATGTCACAAGTTAGTGGAAAGGGAAACCTCTCTCAAGGTGTAAGTTCTGAGTACTTTCTAGATTCTAGGAAAACCCCTGCAAAGTGACTTCCGTCACTTCTGGGAAAACCACTCTGAAAGTCAATGTTCCTTAATGAGTTCGGGGAAACCCCCTCCTTTAGGGCGAGTCCCTGCATCTCCCAACCTTTTTAAAAGAATTTTTTATAAATAAAGAGGCTCAGTCTTTTCCCGTACGCGAGCTACTGCAGTTTAAAGTTCTTTTCTTTAAGGGCAGGTTAAACCCCTAAAATCTTAATTTGTGTTAAAAATCAAAGCACCGGTCCATTCTGACTGACACTCATGTAAAGGAACTGCTCCGATGGCTACAACTGAATACAAACCTGATTTGTGGAAGTTTACTGAAAACAAAAGATGCCAGAAATCCCATTGAGATTATCATCCCATCACTCCAACAATGAAACAAAAAACACCTGACTGAGCATGTTATATTATGTGTTTAATATATTATTGTTAAAATTATATGCTTTTGTGTGGTGTGGCTCTCTGACTCTCAAAGTTTAAAATTTTGGCTCTTTTTGTCGAGCTTGTTCACCACCCCTGTTCTAGTGTTTCAAGGTTGAATGATTTAATAGTTGAGTTACTCTTACCAGTTTGGAATATTCTACACGAATGAATCGGACAGTTCTTTTTTAAATTTGTTCTAGTTTATTAATAGACTAATACAAAAGTAGATGCTTCGGTTAATGCCTTAATCAGTAGCAATAAATGAACACAAGTATGAAAATCAATTTACAATACATAAAAATGTTATACCACGAGAAAATAATAATTACGTAAAGATAAAAAAGACACAGAAATGGAAAGAAAAGATGGGCACAATTACGTAACAACAATACGCGTAGACGAAGAGTAAGACAGTCTCACAAGTTAATACTGGAAACATGATTCTACAGTTAACACAAATATGTGAATTTTCCAATAACTATTTATGTCCTTGAGTTGTTGAGCCTTCTCGTCCATGAGGGACATCCACCGATCATGGACAGCGTCTGCACTTCCTCCTAGGACATAGGCTACCTACAAGGGACCTCCAGGCATCTCTATCCTGGGCCAGTTTCTACAGGATCTTCCATTCATGGCCAATTCTCGGCGCCAAGTGTTTCTTGGACGGCCTCTTTTCCGCTTACCCTGTGGGTTCCATTTCAGGGCTTGCCTTGTTGTATTAGGAGCAGGTTTTCTTAGTGTATGACCGATCCACCTCCACCGCTTTTGAAGAATCTCGTCCTCAATGGGCTACTGTTTTGTCCGCTGTCACAGTTAACGGTTGCTGATTTTGTCCGATATATGTAATATTCAATTAATTCGTGCTGCCAATATTTCCATACAACCAGTTGCTGAAAGCTTAGTATTTCTGCCATAGTGGGTTGTCCTTGAGCCGCCATAGTGGGTTGTCAGTGAGCCGCCATAGTGGGTTGTCCTTGAGCCGCCATAGTGGGTTGTCCTTGAGCCGCCATAGTGGGTTGTCCTTGAGCCGCCATTGTGGGTTGTCAGTGAGCCGCCATAGTGGGTTGTCCTTGAGCCGCCATAGTGGATTGTCCTTGAGCCGACATAGTGGCTTGTCCTTTAGCCGCCATTGTGGGTTGTCCTTGAGCCGCCATTGTGGGTTGTCCTTGGGCCGCCATTGTGGGTTGTCCTTGAGCCGCCATTGTGGGTTGTCCTTGAGCCGCCATTGTGGGTTGTCGTTTGTCAGTGTCAGTCTTTGTTCACACTCAATTTTCACCAGGACCCGTTGTCTTAATCCTCGTTACTTGTTTAACAAGACAATATCAGGTAAGTCATTACACCTGCTACAAGTATGACGCAATGTCGTAATTCCATCAGGTGGGCCACGCTCAGGCAAACAGAGCCCAGAAACCGTGGCAGTAGTTCTAAACCATGTTCACTATCTTCACTGCCCAGACACATCAAGGCAGTAAGTGTTCTCTCATCAAACAAGTAGTCGAGAGTGACGTCATTAACCGACTGCAACCTTCTAAAAAAACATACGTTGTCGTATAAATTAGTTTGGTCAGATATCTGAATGGTGATCGGCTTTTCGGAGCTGAAATTATGCACTAATCTACTGTCACTTTCATCAAATATTTGATTTTTTTTATTGTATGCCTTCAGTAAGTGTGGTAACAGCTCAAGATTGTCCAGGAATTCACGTGGACTACTACTACTACTAGGTTTCGATTCCTCGAATCGGACCATAAAAACTAAAACCAGCAAGGTGATGTTATTTTGGGCGCGTATTTCGGCAGTCGACAGCCAATCGTCTTCAGTGTCAATGTTGAACTGTTTCTTCATGAGACACATAATGACGTCAACATGATGTTGAGTCAATGAAGCCTCCCCCACTGGAAACGCTATGTAATAGAAAAACATAGGCACGCAAAGTCCTTTTATTTTGATGACGTTAATGTCAGAATTACAACTTTCGATCTCACAGGTTCCATCACCAGTAGAACATCGTAACTGCTGCCACAAATTGGTCATCTCTTGTGTCACAGATTTGTACTTGAACCGCACATATGTATCGTAATAAAATATTCGGATGTAGTCAGAGGACAGAAAGTGAGTCATGGCGTTGTAAATGTAAGGGGAGCTTTGCTTCAAATAGTCTGTTCCTATATCTTTGAAAGCATGGGCCTTAGTTGGATAAACTTGTGCTGATTGATCCAAGTAGTGGACGTACGACAAATGGCGACCGTCGGCAGAACAAGTGAGTAATAAACTTTCATATAATTTCAGATCGCCTTTAAACTCCTTAGGTTTATTTCGATGTTTCAACCGGCACATGGATTCCCCGTTTAAAAAATCATACCGCCCAAAGATATGAAACGCTTTTTCGTAGCTATCACCCGCGTCGGGTGGGGATACCCATATATCATAGCTAAGAAGGTCATTGAATGATTTCATAGAGCTCAAAGGTACGTTTAAATCATTCTCTTTCAGGTAGTATTGCCACTCAAGTGGAACTGAATTTTCTTCCTTATTGCATTCAAACGTCTCCATATTTTTATAGATAAGTCCAGTAGCAGCATCTGTGACGGGGCAACATTGGACATTGTCAAATTTATTATTGATATTTAGTAAGTCCAAGCTGGCCCGACAATTGCCCAGCGAACTTTTGTCCACATCTGTAGTCGTGGTATAATTTCTACAACTGGAAATCCACCATCTGTAAGAGAAGTCGCGAAACTCTACTTGCACCTTCATGTAGGAGCTAAATTTGTCAAGAGCTTCTAGTAGAACGTAAGGACAATGGAATTTAAAATCGGCACAGCAATTTTTGTACACCATGCACGTCATGTCACACGAGCAAGCACCGACCCGAACACTCCCACAAATATTTCCACACGAATCTGGCAACGATACCGCACTTGTTTTAGAAGACAGGTTTCTTATTTTATCCTCCATAGATTCTAGTAGTAGCGACGATTCATTGATATCACTCTCTGATATATTGTAGTAAGAATAATTAGCAGCCATAAACGTTAAGAAACGACTGAATATTAAGGACAAATGTTCCAGCATTGAGATTGTTAGATTCATTTTATCGAAACTCCGATATTGTTTGTATCTAAAGGGCTTAAACATCAACTGTTGACAATATTCTTTCTTCTGAATTCAGCAAAATTTAATTAATAACTTCGCTAATAATGACAATAGAACTGATAATAATAATTATTATAATGTGTTGTCCCGATGGAGCTAATTTTACCAAGATATGAACGTTATACCACGTAGGAAATTTGATGATTTACCATGAGAGCATACCACTCATGCAAGTTCTGGCATGATAGCCGTATAGTTAACCACTTATAACTGATTATTCATCCTTCAACAGTTTGCCGGTGTCTGATATAACCGTATAGTTAACCACTTAGAACTGTTATTCATCCTTCAACAGTTTGCCGGTGTCTGATATAACCGTATAGTTAACCACTTACAACTGATTGTTCAACCTTCAACAGTTTGCCAATGTCTGATATAACCATATAGTTAACCACTTAGAACTGATTGTTCATCCTTCAACAGTTTTGCCAATGTTTGATATGATAACCGTATAGTTAACCACTTACAACTGATTGTTCATCCTTCAACAGTTTGCCGGTGTCTGATATAGCCGTATAGTTAACCACTTACAACTGATTATTCATCCTTCAACAGTTTGCCGATGTCTGATATAACCGTATAGTTAACCACTTACAACTGATTGCTCATCCTTCAACAGTTTGCCGGTGTCTGATATAACCGTATAGTTAACCACTTACAACTGATTGCTCATCCTTCAACAGTTTGCCGATGTCTGATGACTTCGTCTTAATGAATTTCACCTTCATTTAACGATGTTCTTATTCAACGACCTTTACATCAACAAGAAAATGTTTTAAAAAGCTAAGTTTGAGTTACAGAATGTGATTTATGAGCCAATTAGAAGCTATTACTAAGATTTACTCATTGGCATCAATATGTCGACATACATTTTTTTACTTCATTTAACTTAACACTAAGTCTAGGAAAGATGATGGGATATTACAAGAGTACAGAATAGTTAAACAAAAGTAATACCTCCTAACTAACCACAAGAGTACAGCATATTTAAACAAAAGTAATACCTCCTAACTAACCACAAGAGTACAGCATAGTTAAACAAAAGTAATACCTCCTAACTAACCACAAGAGTACAGCATAGTTAAACAAAATTAATATCACCTAACTAACCAAAACAATGGTATTTGTTAATTAAACCCAATAGCTCCACTAGTTAACCACAAAAATGCCACCCAGTTAATTAAGTACAACGACAACAGTACACCCTCGTTAACCACATAAATACAATTTTGTTAATCCCAACAGCACGGCCTGGTCTTAGCCGTTGAACTACTCCGTGCAACAGTGAAAAATAGAGCCCTATGTAATTAAAATTTAATTATTCTAAAAAATGGTATATTGCTTTTATATTTTTTAACAAATAACCGAAAATATCACTTTAACTTAATATTTAAGACAGTCATTAACACAAATACTTGTAATTAGATTTTTACTAAAAAAATGTTTTTAAAAAGTTGTTGCCAACACTTTATACTCTGATATTTTTAAGGAATATTTAGTGCACAGACATTACAGACAGTCATGGCGGCGTCCTACTTGCAATAAAATCAACTCTGATAGCTGAAGAAATTACTACACAACCAAACCCTAATGTAGAATCTGTTTTTTTTTTTTGTTAAAATAGTTACACCAAACTTATCACTCTTTATTGTAGGCAGTTTATATGGGTCACCAAATACAAACAAGAATACATGAGGACTCTCTGCAGTCAATTTACTTCTATTTGGACTATGTGGGACTTACATAAAAACAGATCTATAGACAATAATGGATGACAATATTCCAACAAAACTAACTTCAAATAGAATTAATAAATGCTGGTTCAAATCTAAATTTTAAAAGTTATGCAAACAAAAAGAGAACTTATTTAATTAAGAAAATTAAGTCTCCCAATTTAGAAGGATACACAAAAAATACTTAAAAATTAAACACTTGACACAAAAACTTAATCGAAATCTCCAAAATGAATATATAAACGATGTAATTACTAAAGATAACAATACAAACTTATGGTTCTTTATCAAATCCAATAAAAAAAAGAGCCTACAGGTATATCCACACTAAAAGGCTCAAATAATAAAACATATAATATAATGAGACTAAAGTTAATATCCTTAACACATACTTTGCATCATCATTTTCTGCCTCAGACGACAATGAAATTTTAATAAATTTAGATAAAATGGAAGAAATAGGTAGCATAACTGTAGATGAGATAGGTATACATTCACTCCTAAAAAACTTAAAAATAAACAAAGCTACTGGCCCAGATGAACTGCCTGCCAGGTTACTGAAATAATTAATCAATGAACTGTCTCCGAACCTTGTAGTGTTTTTTTCAAGCCCCTCTAAACCAGGGTAAAGTGCCCTAGGATTGGAAATTAGCCAACTTACCGCCACTCTTTAAGAAAGGTGATAAATCAGACCCTGGTAATTACAGACCTGTATCACTTTCTAGTATCACCTTCAAATATATGGAACACATAATATATAGTAGAATAGTTAACCACCGTGACAAATATAATGCCCTATGCCCACACCAACATGGTTAGTTATTTCCTCTCGGACCGAAGACGGCACATAGGGCAGAGGTCATGGATTTCCATTTGGGACGATCCGTTGCTAATTGTATTAAGTCCTGGTCATTTCTAAGACACCAACATGGCTTTAGAAAAAAAAACAGAAAATGTGAAACACAATTAATAGGTCTAACAGATGAACTATCAATAGTCTTAGAATATAATGATCAATTAGACACAATATTACTAGACTTCTCAAAAGCATTTGACAAAGTTCACCACTTTAGTTTACTTTAAAAACTTAAATACTTTGGAATCTCAGGTCCCTTACATTACTGGATCCAAGACTTCCTATTGGGTATGGAGCAAACTGTAATAATTAACGGATCTAAATCTGCACCAATAAAGGTTAACTCAGGGGTTCCACAAGGGACTGTGCTAGGTCCCTTACTATTTTTAATTTATATAAATGATTTACCCAACAGTATCTCAACAGGAACAAAAGTTAGGTTATTTGCTGATGATTGTATAATCTATAGAACAATTAAGTCAGAACAAGATAGCAAAATTTTACAAAAAGACTTAGATGAATTAATAAAATGGGAAACCAACTGGAGTATGTCCTTCCTTTCAGAAAAACGTCAACTTCTAAGACTAACAAAGAAAAAGAAACAAATAAATTCAAAATATTTCATTCATGGAAAAGAACTAACCCAAACTAAAGATGCGAAATACTTAGGAGTCATAATAAATGAGAAACTATCTTGGAATCCCCATATCAATGAAGTTATTAAAAAATCAAACAAAACCTTAGGTTTTATAGAAAGAAATTTTTACAAATGTAACAAAATGTAACAAAACTAAAATGCAACCTCACCCTGCTGAGACCTATACTAGAATATGCATCTTCTGTATGGGACCCATACACCAAAGAAAATATTGATAAACTAGAACGAATTCAAAAAAGAGCTGCCAGATTAATTTCTGGAGAATATTGTCGGGAATTTAGGGCGGGCGACCTTTTGAGGTGCCGCGGGGCTGGCGGGCGAGTCCAGGGGGCCAGAGGTGTGAAATGTGACGTTCGGATGTTACCTTGCTTGAATTGGGAATCAAGGGACATGCGATTCCTTTGAAGGCGAGAACTGGGCAGGTAGTCCGAGGGACTGGGCCGTAAAAGTTAGATGAAAGGAGCCGACGAGGGAATGGCGATTACAGGAAGTGACCATGGTGGGTTACGTCAAACCACCCCACCCCGTCTTATCTAGGGGAGGTACAGGATGATTGACAAGTGACTATCGGACAGTGGGAGTTGGGGGCGGAGTCTTACAGGTATTAGAGAGGGACACACAGACAGATAAACGGAGAGAGGAATAGGGATGGAGTTAGGAACACGGATAGAGATAAGGACAATTGAGAGACGTAACCATAGTTAGAATAATGATATTTAACGAAGTTAAGGAAATAAACAGAGATTTTAGTTGTTCACGAGTCGTTGAGTTGGTGTTTAAATAATAAGAAATCAAGTGTGTGAAGATTAGAGTAAAAGAGTGAGAGTAGATAGAGATAGTAACACCAAGAACAAGCGAGGTTCCTTACAGTATTCAAAACTGACAAGAGTAACTCCATTAGTTAAATCATTAAACATTGAGACACTAGAGGATAGAAGAACCAAGAGTAAATTAGTAATCATACTTAAAGCAATTAATTCTAATTTAGAAATGCAACACAAGGATAACTTAATACAACCCTCAGATAGACATAAAGATAAAAAAAACACGTTTCTTATTCCGTATGCTAGAACAAACACACACAAGTTTCTTTCTTCCCGTCCGGAAATTGGGCGTGGTTTGGGTTGCGTGAAAACATCAGGATGATGAATTTACTATAGCATTTATTACTAGGTTAAGTGATTTGCTAGTATAAACACTGCCCAGTGTGGATGTTTCTAGTCTTTACTTCCGCCCCTTTATGTTCTCCTTTCAAGTTCGCCTGAATATCGCATTCTTGACCTCTCATGTTTTCCACAGACAAACTTTCAATTGAAAGTCCACAAAAATGTTCATGAATGCTGATGCCTTCTTGTTCAATCGACTCACACCTTGCAATGAAAGTCTTTGTTCTGTTTTATTTAAGCCAGGTTTGCTACCTAAATAATGGAGTAATACTGTGATATTTTTTCACTACATCTAATATGTGACCTTTGATATTATTTACAATTAGTTCAATGGCGTCGATTTGAATGTTCTAATTCAAGTCTGTGCTTATTATTATTATTTTTTTATTTCATTCACTTCTTACACGACCTGCATGACAAAATAAAAAATCAGCTAAAAATAGGACACTAGCCTTATCAATATTCAGAGGCGTCACTATGGGGATGCGGAGCGCATCTGTAGACACCATCACAAATGGTGACACCAAAACGAAAAATTCCATGTTCCTGTTGTTTGGCACTGGCAGGCTCAGGGGAGGTCTGTGGGGTAAGTCATGAGGGGATATCATCATCCAGGAGCTACCCCACTGGGTGACACAGCCCTAGTGACGCCTCTGATCATGTTCATTTAAATTTTCTTTGCTATCCCTAAATGCAAAACAGCTATCGCATACGTTTGAGGATCGAAAATACCCGTTGAAAGTCAGCGTCCAATGGTGGATTCCTGCATTCCCAAATCCCTGAGAAGCAGCATCTATTGTTTGCGAAGTATAAAACAAGCACTCAATTCAAGACAGGACTTTTGGCTTTAAATTATTTTTTTGTGTGTACTTTCATGATTTTTTTAGGGTTTTACTGTATGCTGTACATCTCCAATACCATCGTTATAAACTCTAAAAAACGAGCGAAACATTTGACACGATTTGTGCATGGGGTCCAAGTTTAATGCTATGTTTATACTCAACTATAAGAAAATTAGAAAATGTATCCGGTTAGCGTTAATATTAGGATTCACATATGTGCATAATATGCTCACATTAAAAAGATTATCTAAATAATATTTAATAATATTGGTGAGATTCCCGAATAAAAAATTCAGCTTTACATCAACTTTTTCCAAATAATCTCAGAGTATTATAAGAGTCGCAATTGATGATTTTTATAACTTATAAATTGTGTTTTCAACTTGTAATCTTTGTTTCCCTTCCACTGTTATAGTCAACTCAATTCAACTCATTGGTCTGTCTGTCTATCCGCCAGAAATCTTGTAAGTTCAACGTAAACTTGTCTGGCCGCCAGGGCCGCCTTGCTTGCCGTTGGTTAGTTGAGTAAAATTGCCTGCTAAATAGCAGGTAGTTAGCTATAAGTCCTAGGGGGCCTTCCATAAAGTAAGTCACGCTATTTTTGACAATTTTAACTCCCCCCTCCCCCTGTCACAAACTGTCACAAATCTTGGACCCC
>MUZC01000048.1:689150-699519 GCA_002072015.1 Radix auricularia | reverse complement strand
ACAAGTCACAGTCTGTATGATCGAGTCTAGACAAGTCACAGTCTGTATGATCGAGTCTAGACAAGTCACAGTCTGTATGATCTAGTAACTGTTGAATTATTTATAGGCCTATGACTGCACTCCTTTTTAATAACATTGTCCTCTAACCAGTGGTGTTACTAGGGTTGATGTCATCCATTGCGGTAGATCATGGTTTCACCCCTCACGATTTACCCCCATATACCTCCTCTGAGTCTTCCAGTTCCAAATAACGGGAACATACAGTATTTTACATTTTTGTGTCACTCGGTGTGGACGCAACCCTTAGTAACGCCTCTGTTGCTTACATTTCTCGCCCATCACTAACAGAAACCACAGTTGGCAGAATGTTGACAGAAGGTGATTCGCCTGACTCGCTAATAATGTATGTGGTTGGAAATATTTGTTAAAAATGTATTATCCTCACTCGGGATACTCTCCCTTTTATTAATTCCATGAAATTACTCATACACCGTCATACACCTATTATTACCCTAGGCCCTAGACCCTAGAGTTGCCAGTTTGGTCTTACTCCCCTAGAGCTGCCTGTTTGGTCTTACCCCAGCTATTTTTGACAATCCAATAATCCTGGCCACTTTCGTCAGTTCCGTAGCCAACAATTTGTACGGCATGATCCACTTGACTGCTACTACACTTGGGATCTGAGTACACACCGCTTTCGTAGGTCTGAAAGATGGCGTAGAAACATTAGGCGATTACCAGTGGCGTAGCTAGAGGGGGCAAATGCCCTGGGAAGAACTTTTTTATATTCGGCAAATTCCGCGTCGTTAATTAGTGTCTAAGAATTAATTTTTATAAAGTGTCAATTTTGTTAAAATAAAATAAATATTAAATAAGAAATTGACAAAAGAAATAAGAGAATTATCACAATTACGTAAGATGTTCTAATGCCAAAACTTCATTCGCCAAATTGGATATTAAACTATTCTGATACTTATTCTTCTGAAAGAAAAAAAAAACCCATGAGAGTTGGAGTATGAGAACGTAACACTGATAATTGAGTTGATTCTTGAAATATGACAGCCCCTGTTGTTGTAGGAGCGAAAATCACTGAAGCATTTCAAACTTGAGCCAATCAAATGCTACGGGTTGCACTTTGATGTGGCGGAATATACCCCATTGTTTATCTGCTTCTAAAAATGAAAAACCTTAAATAAGGTTTTAAAATTTAATTATTTTTTTTTAGCCAGGCAATGGTGTAGTCCTAAAAAAAGAGGTAGGAGGGCTCTCGGGTGTATTGCCAGCTGAGCACGCGATTGTAACGCTGAAATGGATGGAGGTTAATTGAAATTGCATGCTCTCCATGCAGGGTGGGCGCGCCCTAAGTGTCAAAAACGGTGGGAGGGCTTCGCCCACTACACCACTGAAGCCAGGGTAATAATAAATGAAAGATATCATGGTACTATATTAAAACACGTGAACGTTTCTAATGTCAAAGAACTCCAAACTGAATGTAACGCCTTCTGATAAAAAGTCTATAAAACATGACACTGGTTTGCTGGTACCTGTAACTGATTAAACTCTGTCAGACGCTCGTCTTGTAGAAATGTAAATAAATTGATGTATCCATTTAATTCCAAATACCAATAAAATTTAAACAACATGCATGAACTTAATGTATTTTTTGAGTAGAATAAAAATTGTAAATGTAAAAATTGCTCAAACAATAGAATGAAAAACTGGCAGAAAATAAATCCAAAATTAGAAGCTCTTGAATCCAGTGCTCAAAATTACTCACGTTTTTTTTCATAATGAATGATCATAAATCTGATTTATAAATAATAAAAAAAAGGAAAGACTATCAAGATAAAAAAAAAATTATAAAATTATAAATGAAAATAAAACAACGATGCAAGAATTTCTTGTTAGAATTCTTGACATTATTAAATCCTGAAAATAATAGAATATTGCTTTTCGTGATCACAAATGGTAATTTTTTGTTTTTAATTTTTTTTTTTTTTTTTTTTGAGTCCCATAGCCTCTTTTTTTCGAGGTCGTAGGGGATTTTAATGTTTCCATTAGAACATTCTCGGACTTAATAGACACTGGCTGCGCCCGTCCCTCTCCAGGTCAGTGGAAGACTTTCTTAGCGTTAGTCATTTCTCAACATTTTTATAGTGGCTTTTCGTGGGCTTGATCCCACGCCCCGTCAGCTTGTGAGGCGAGCGCACTATTGACTTCGCTACAAATGGTAATAGTAGAGCAAATATAAGCAATTTTCTGGAACTGATACATCTGCTAGCTGCTAGCCTATTACGATGGAGTGCTTCGACAAAAGCAAGCACAAAAGGGTAAAGAACTTGTGACCTCAATTTCAAGATGAGATTACTGCAGTTAAAAAGATAAAGCTCGCCAAAAATCATCTTTCAGGTACAAGGGACATTAGGGACATAATATAATTCCACTGTATTCAATCTCCAAATGTTTCACATACGGATCAAACAAGTCAAGCTGTGTGATACTGTGTAAAGATGGAAGTTTAGAAAGTAGACTTAGAATCTTTACAATATTTCAATACAAAACAAAATGAAATGTGGCTACGCAATTTCTGAGATAATATTTTAAACAAATGATGACGTTAAAAAAATGGACTTGAGGGGCCGTGTGTTAATACTTCTTCGTGGTTGGAAGGTATACACAAGTTCAAGATCGACTCACGGACTTAAATCTCAATGTCAAATTGTGTTAGAACTGAATAGAGGAGTTTTCATTTCGTGTCACATCCTTTGATG
The DNA here is from genome assembly GCA_002072015.1 of Radix auricularia. Lineage (NCBI taxonomy): Eukaryota > Metazoa > Mollusca > Gastropoda > Lymnaeidae > Radix > Radix auricularia. The sequence continues at coordinate 696,748 of MUZC01000048.1, read as the reverse complement.
TATCAATAGTGTGAGCCATGCTATGCTCAATAGCCAAACAACTATACATTAGTAATAAGAACACTATTTTTAATTTCTATTAAAACGTTTATTTATAGCAACAACATATTTTCTTCGGCGGAGTGGGGGGCGACAAAACTGGGTTTTGCCCTGGGGGCACATACCTACACGTCGCAGCTGGAGATTAGATTCTTCGTTATTTGTTAATGACGCCAATTTAAAAATGAATAAAATGCTGTTAAAACTTAAGGAACTAGAACGCCAGCTGGCGGTGTAGTCACCCGAGGCGAGAGCATGCAATTGGCCTGAAATGCTACCCTTGATATATCCGTGGTATGAATGTATGGGGACATGGGGTACCAGTGTAATATACCATATATATCCGTGGTATGAGTGTATGGGGTACCAGTGTAATATAATATATATATATCCATGGTATGAATGTATGGGGACATGGGGTACCAGTGTAATATACCATATATATCCGTGGTATGAGTGTATGGGGTACCAGTGTAATATACCATATATATATCCATGGTATGAATGTATGGGGACATGGGGTACCAGTGTAATATACCATATATATCCGTGGTATAAATGTATGGGGTACCAGCGTAATATACCATATATATCCGTGGTATAAATGTATAGGGTACCAGTGTAATATACCATATATATCCGACCGTGGTATGAATGTATGGTGTAAGAGTGTAACATACCATATTTAAACCTTGTTGAAATTACACACACTCAATTTTATTTCATGTACTTCAGAAGCTCCTTCTATACAGACGACTATTGCGTCCTGTGCTTATCCATGGTTTATGTCAAGTTTCCATTTTTTTAAAGAGTTTTGAATGTTGATGTGAGTTGGTTTTCCTGGATTGTTCAGGCAACCCATTTCACGCCCCCAATTCCTGAAAAGAAGAAGTAGCCATCAAGACCTCTACATGGGGAGAGGGAGCCATCAAGACCTCTAAAATAGGAGAAGGAGCCATCAAGACCTCTACATGGGAGGAGCCATCAAGACCTCTACACGGGAAGAAGGAGCCATCAAGACCTCTACACGGGAAGAAGGAGCCATCAAGACCTCTACACGGGAAGAAGGAGCCATCAAGACCTCTACATGGGGAGAAGGAGCCTTCAAGACATCTACATGGGGAGAAGGAGCCATCAAGACCTCTACATGAGGAGAAGGGGCCATCAAGACCTCTACATGGGGAGAAGGAGCCATCAAGACCTCTACATGGGGAGAAGGAGCCACCAAGACCTCTAAATGGGGAGAAGGAGCCATCAAGACCTCTACATGGGGAGAAGGAGCCATCAAGACCTCTACATGGGGAGAAGGAGCCATCAAGACCTCTAAATGGGGAGAAGAAGCAATCAAGACCTCTACATGGGGAGAAGAAGCAATCAAGACCTCTACATGGGGAGAAGGAGCCATCAAGACCTCTAAATGGGGAGAAGGAGCCATCAAGACCTCTACATGGGGAGAAGGAGCCATCAAGACCTCTACATGGGGAGAAGAAGCAATCAAGACCTCTACATGGGGAGAAGAAGCAATCAAGACCTCTACATGGGGAGAGTGAGCCATCAAGACCTATACACGGGAAGAAGGAGCCATTAAGACATATACACGGGAAGAAGGAGCCATCAAGACCTATACACGGGAAGAAGGAGCCATCAAGACCTCTACATGGGGAGAGGGAGCCATCAAGACCTCTACATGGGGAGAAGGAGCCATCAAGACCTCTACATGGGGAGAAGGAGCCATCAAGACCTCTACATGGGGAGAAGTTGTCTCACAATTACCTGGAATGACTCCTGACTGGCATCTATGAGGGCCGCTAGGGGTGTCTGTTGGATGACCTTCAGCATCTCGTCCTCTCGACCTTTACCTATGTAACCTGTGCCGGTTACCTAGAAGAAAATTTAAAAATTACAAACTAATTCTTTTGAACACATCAATCGGTGTGGTGTATGCGTGTAAACGTGAGGCATTATTGTCTGTAACTGTAACCTGTAGCTGTATCTTATTTATCCTTTTGTTACAAGATCACACACACTCAAACCTGATAAATAGAAATATTTGTATTAGGGCTGGTAATGATTTAAAAAAGTGTGTTCGATTAATCGATTAATTTTGATTACTTTATTTTTATAACGCATAGTTAGATCCCGTTAAGTTGCGATTCATTATTTCTCGATATCGGTTAAGTCGCGGTAATTCCATGGCTTCCATCTTTTGTGGCGCAACACAGCAAACTCGTTCGTCCATGCATGAAACAAGGAAGAAAGACCTTTTTTATGTATACACGTCATTGCACGTCTTAATAAATAATAATAATACGAGGGAAAAGTATGTGAGTAACCAAAAATATAACCATAGCGTAACTTAAGATTGTACTTAAAACATGTGAAGCAAACAGACTTTTCAAGTCCAGGCGACAGGCCAGGAAGGATCGTGCTTCTGGTGACATCCCAACCATCTATTGTACAACATGTGGGCGCTCCTTTCAGCCAAAGATATGTCTAATAAAACACCAAATGACACTTCAATCAGCCAATAGCTAGTATCAGTGGCGTAACAACGGTTTGGCTTTGGGGCAGGAGCCAGGGGCGCCGGCCTGCGTCAGTTCAAAGGGCGCTGCTAAATCTTTAATTTTCACATTTTTATTTAAATTAAGGGCGGAGAAAAAAAAGATTAGTCAAGGGCGTCAAAATTCCACTTACGCCTCTGGCTAGTATGATTAGTTTTCCTGGTCGATCACGACGGACAAACAACAACAAAATAGGAAACTAAAATGATTTATGGCTTATTCCCCTTAGAATTACTTCAGGGTTAGTAAATTATCCGCTAATGTACTTTCTCGCTTACCTTCCCCACTGGAGTACATTTATTTCTCTGACATTTTCCCGAGTGGTTCTTGTAAGAATATTCATCACACAGCCCGCCGATGGCCTTGATGCAGTCGAACCCGTTGTACTTTGGCTGGTGGGTCACCGGGTCGTCACAACACGCTCCTACCTCCTCCCTGCTCAGCACGATGGCCTTTGTCTTGGTCTGTATGGCCAGTAGGCTCTCTACTCCCTCTACACGTGAAATTGTTGTTGTTGTTTTTATTATTTAGCAAGTAAATTTTGTTTAAAGTAAAGTTATAGAATAGAAAGTCTTAGGTTAAGCTGTGGGCATTCGTCATGGGGGAACTTTTCATGACGTCATGAGCAATGTTCGGCAGCGCAGATATCTTACCGACGTCGCATTGCAATTTTTGTAATATATTGCACACAAAATGGATGATGTGCACATGGAACAACGAACCTTAGAGGGAACACTGAGGGAACTGTTCATAACGCCACGTCGTTGCACCTTTACTTTTCTATCCAAAATATTTGAACAAACACCTTGGACTCGACACATCTCTCGGCTTTCCGGAACTACACCCTCACATATGAAATCTTACCTGCGATGACGAAATCTATGGCATCGCCTATCTGAAATCTTACCTGTGATGACGAAATCTATGGCATCGCCTATCTGAAATCTTACCTGCGATGACGAAATCTATGGCATCGCCTATCTGAAATCTTACCTGCGATGACGAAATATATGGCATCGCCTATCTGAAATCTTACCTGCGATGACGAAATCTATGGCATCGCCTATCTGTCCCTGGTCTGAAACAGGTGTAATGACTCCTTCGTCTCGCCAATCGAAGCCACTTCCACTGGACGCAGGCTGTTGAGTAAGGTCATTACAAATTACGATTCTGTATTTGAAAAAAACAATTTAATGGATACAATAAATAATAAAAGTAAGTGTTCTTGGGGTGACTTAGACTTGCAGACACATACACACACACGTACACACACATGCACAGACGCATACACATAAGCATACAAAATCTCCAGGCTGACTGGGACTAACTTCCTTTGTTTGGGAAGGGGTTGAATGGGGGGGGGGGGTAAATCAAGGTTAAATCAAATCAATTTGTTAAATGTATAACTTTATTAAACGTTTCTTTTACCGTTGCTAGCTGACTAGTTTGAATTATCTTTTAAAATAATTTTTAAAAATGATTTGAAAAAAATAATTCCATCTTTATAACCGCTTACAATTTTTTTAAATTAAAAACTCGGAGAATTGTTGTAAACTTGTAGATAATTTAGGCCAGTTAGGCTAATTAATAATAATCATTAACATAACAATTTTTCTGTACATTTTAACTCTTCAGTTAATAGAAATACTAGCACATTTAATTTAGTTTCTCTACAAAAATCAAAAACATTAATGAAGGATAATTTCTTGGTCGGCGTTGGTCAGTTTGATTGGTCAGTCACTAACTTAATGAAATCTAGTAAGATATTCTTTCTTTTCGAAATGCATTTTTTAAAAGTAATATTTCGTGCCTTCTTCCCATCTACATGATACTCATCCAATGTATTAAGTAAAATTACTTTTTACTCACTTCAACTGATCGGCTGTGTGCTCCCAGGCGTGTAAGACACACAAACAAACACACGCTACGGAGATCCATTCTAAATAGAACTCTTGAGTCCGTTCAGTTTGTTTAAAGAAATAAGCAGCTGTTTAAATATAAATCAGAAGGCGAGACAAAACCCTAAGAAACGCCTTATCTTAGACTGTGTGTTGTGTCAGATTTGTTTCGTGAAGATCTCAGGGCTGAATCCATTTTTTAATTTTCATTCTGTGTGCGGCCAGCAAAGAATCATTGAAGAGTTTTTATCTTTGTGACTGTCTGAATTTTGCCTGCATCATTGAAATAGATATGTTTTGAGAGTTGTCTCCCATCCTCTTCATTTTTTCCTCTCTTTGACCACCATGGACCCTGTGTTATTACTGTTAAGTAGGATTTCGGTCACGTTTCTGTCTTAAGCTTTGTTTGTGGGACGTGGTGGTCTAGAGGTAGCGCTCTCGACTGTCATACCGATGGTCACGAGTTCGAATCCACACGAAGGTGTGTATTTGTTCTCGGGGCCTGAGGAGTCCCCGAATCACCCAGCTCCGAATGGGTACCTAACTAGACAATAGTTAGGCGGCTGGGGTAATGCGTGGAACCCCTATAGCCGTGGCCTGTGACCGCTACATCACTTGCCAACAGATCATCTGTCATGGTCTGTGGACGCAATTATCTTCTGCATAGAAGGAGCGTCTGTATATCTAAGATAAGATAAAGATTGTTTGATTCCCTATTAATCCCTTTAAATATTTGTACACTTCACTTTTCACCCCGTAGATTGAATAAATTATGAGGGCGCCTATATTCCCTACATGCTCTTTAAAAAATCAAACATAATCGAATAGACACAGCTTCTTTCCCCAATCTCAATCCCTATTATGTTAACACTTCTGTTTGTAACATCCCTATTGATTTTAGTAGATCCATTGATTGTAACAGACTAATTGATTGTACTAGACCAATTGATTGTATTAGACCAATTGATTGTACTAGACCAATTGATTGTAACAAACCCATTGATTGTAACAAACCCATTGATTGTACTAGACCAATTGATTGTACTAGACCAATTGATTGTACTAGACCAATTGATTGTAACAAACCCATTGATTGTACTGAAAATCCTACATGTGGGAAGAAAATCAGCAGTCCCTAGCCTGCGCTCTTCATGGGGCCTCCCGGAAAACCCCCTCAGCCCTCTGGCCCCCTAAGGGACGTAAAGACTGAGAAGCCCCCCCCCCCCGGAACGGTCGCTGCTACAAGCGGCCGCCTGGGCGTCCAGGACACTAGGTCGAAAACGCCTCCCACTAAAGTGTGCCTCCCGAGGGAGGGGTGGAATTCCCTACTATGACTCGCTATCAACAAAGTATCACTTTAGCGCCACCCCGGCAAAGCATACGAGTCTCATTGGTTAGGATCGCCACAAAGCGGGGGATCATCACTGACCTACCTAGGGTTTAACCCCCACCGGAAGGTTTCCTCAGAGCTGGCGTCCAAAAGCGTTTCCTAGCGGTACCTTTTGCTATTCCGTACTGGCGCTCCTGGCCCTAAACCGGCACCGCTCAACAGCGTTGCTAGTTAATTGAGGGGGACGAAACGGTCGCTTCGGAGTAACCCGACCCTCAACGGGTACTTTGGTTTTCATCATCGGCATTGCATCTAAATGCTTTGCCTAAGATCCGTACAGCGACTGTAATCATATATGACTAGCACCTAACACCTAACAACGGTCTTCGGCTGTCCAAGCCAGGGGTTTGTCGGTTTCAGGTCGTGGTCTGCTCCACGACCCTACTCGTCTGTCGAACCACGTAGAGGTCACCCCTTCTCGACAGCATTGATTGTACTAGACCAATTGATTGTAACAAACCAATTGATTGTACTAGACCAATTGATTGTAACAAAGCCATTGATTGTACTAGACCACAATTGATTGTGTGCTTTAAAAAGCTTCAACTTGTTTACAAAGGAGAATATACTTTGTGTCAGCTCAGGAAGAGTTTTTAATTTCCCCTGCAGGTCCACGTTTAGTTTATCCAAGTGTGAAAGCATGTCCACTATAAATGCCAAATCCATAAGCCAGTCGGGGTCTGAAAGCAGGGGATACGCTTTGCTCTTCTCTGCCATGAACAATTTTACTGTTTCCAAAGCTCAAAAAAGCACGAAACTACTTTGCCTCTTGAGAGCCATCTCACTGCGCTGTGCAGTGGCAGGTCACCGGGCAAGTCTGCAAGTTCTGCAATTCAGGTTCTTGAATTGCCGGTGATTAAGTGCGTGCGTACGGATGTAGTTCACAATCTCCATCACAGGCTTCATAACGTGGTCTAAATTCAGTGTTTTTGACACAAGTTGCTCACGATGGATGATGCAGTGGAAGTTCCAAAATTCAGGAAAGGCGTCATCTCCTTTACAAAGACCCACAAGTCCATTTACCGAGCCAATCATCGACGGCGCTCCATCCGTGACTATTGCGGTGAGTTTTTCAAAAGACATATTCGCTTTTTTAAGAACGTCAGTCATTGCCTCTTTTATGTCAGTACCGCGAGTTCTGTCTTTTAATCAGTCATTGCCTCTTTTATGTCAGTACCGCGAGTTCTGTCTTTTAATCAGCCATTGCCTCTTTTATGTCAGTACCGCGAGTTCTGTCTTTTAATGCGACAATGTCGAGAAGCTCTTCTTTAATCACGCAGTCCTCAAAAACCATTCGCGCAAATATTGCCAACTGTGGCTTGTCTTGTATGTCGCATGACTACCTTGTGACATAGGAATGAGTATCGAAAGACGATGTATCTAAAACAAAATCCAAACTTGGCAAAGAGCCACATTATACAAAATAATGATAAGAGGCAAAGAGCCGCATTCATTTTGGCCCGGAGCCGCACGCGGCTCGAGAGCCGCGTGCTCGCCACCCCTGGACTAGACCTATCGATTGTAACAGACCCATTGATTGAACTAGATCCATTGATTGAACTAGATCCATTGATTGTACTAGACCCATTGATTGTACTAGATCCATTGATTGTACTAGATCCATTGATTGTACTAGACCAATTGATTGTACTAGACCCATTGATTGTACTAGATCCATTGATTGTACTAGATCCATTGATTGTACTAGAT
>MUZC01000048.1:588542-655727 GCA_002072015.1 Radix auricularia | reverse complement strand
CCCCCCCCCCCTTAATCCGCCATAGCTTCAGACTAATGAGTTTATAGTCTAGTCTAGACAAACGACATATGTAAAATTTAGGCAAATTTCAGACTGATGAGTCTTGAGTTTAAACAAACGACATATGACATATGTACAATTTAGGCAAACTTCAGACTGATGAGTCTAGAGTAGTACAGATCAAGAAAGATGTAGAATTTAAGATCGCGGGATGACTAGAGGACGTTTTCCATTTTGGTTTGTTATTTAAAGACCATGACGATTCAACACAGGTCACCTTTAAAGGAGCTCCAATGACTGACAGCGAGGAATGAGGCGGGGGAGGGGTGTTGTTCTTAGAATTAGAATGCATGTCAGGCCTGGGCGGGGTGGGGAACAAGTGGTGGTATCTTATTAACTAAGAAAGAAAACTGACAGATTAAAGGAAAATAAATAGGTTGAAAACTTTCTTAGGAAAGGTAATCAAGATTGGTTAGATGGGATGATTGTGGTTAGATGTGTGGCCATGCCAATCTGTGTGGAAAACATACACTAACTTCGTCAGTTTGACAACTAACACGTACTTCGTCATATTGACAACTAACACTAACTTCGTCAGTTTGACAAATAACACTTACTTCGTCAGTTTGACAAATAACACTTACTTTGTCAGTTTGACAAATAACACTTACTTCTTAAGGTTTGACAAATAACATTTACATCGTCAGTTTGATAACTAACACTAACTTCTTAAGGTTTGACAACTAGCACTATATGAACTTTTCAGTACAGTTGGACAACTTTAAAAGAAAAGGACTCGATGTGCCATGAAAGTACGATGATGGAATGCGCCACATGATGGAATGCGCCACACGATCGATCGCCTCCCACAGCCTGTAGTATGCGATAAACAGATCAGAATCAAATCTCAAACACTATTACACTCGTGATTCTCACACACTATTAGAGCCTGTTGGAAATGAGATGGGGGTGCAAGATTAAAGGGAATCAGCACCTATCTTGGACGCGTGGGCACTGCATTACCTAGGGGTTTCTACCGCCTCACTATTTCTGTCTATCCCATCCCTATCGTCTCACCACTTCCACTTCTGTCTCTACCAGATTCACCGCCGCACCTCCCATGTCCATACCATATCCCCGAATTGACGCCCTAAGCTCTTTGGCTCCATCCACATATGTTGAGTCGACGGTTGGTCTGGTCTTCACTAAGCAGCTCTCAGGTGTGAACCACTGGACTTCACCCCCACCCTCCTCCCCCATCCCAAAAAAGTTACTTGACCCACAACATCACTGGCCAATAACCTCATGCTGGACAGCTACTGCGGGCGGTGTTGGAGTGGTTCTCTCGTGTCATCAGTTTGAGATCGGATGCGTCGTCTATAGTCAGATCGTGTTTGAGCAGGACAAGCGCCCATGTCAACTGGGCAGTGCCAATATCGAGTGTGACTAACAGGGCATCAAGGGCACCATTCTTAACCTAGATCAGAGTTTTTGGTCAAAACAAGGCGGGGAAAGGTTGTCAGCCCGGTCATCTTGAGGTATAACAGTATAACAAACTATATATTATGTATAAGTAGTTTTGTGGAATCTCGGTTATCTTGGGGTGTATGAGTGGTAGTTTTGGAATCCCCGTAATCCATGGCCGGGCAATTATTTGGTTGGGGGGCCACTTTAATACAGCGGATTTTACCGAAAGGCCGCACCCTTTAAAATTATGTTACCAAATACATGTGTACAGCCATTATGCATTAATCACGGGGGATTTATAACCAACTGTACCCTTTTTGGTACGTTTAATGGTCCAAATTAATCTCAAAATTCTTATATTTTACTGATGCAAAGACGAATTTGAAATAAAACTGACAAACCGTAAAATTTCCCGCGCATTGACGCAGCCGCTCTAATGGAAAATACGACACGAATCATTGGTGGAAGACATAAAACAAATCTAAAAACTTAACACGCCAAAACAAAACCTCTTTGAAGGCCGCGTGTTGCCCGCGGGCAGCACTTTGCCCACCCTGCCGTAATCAATCATGCTGCAGTTGAGTTACCATATAGTGGACAGTGGTGTTTTTAAGAACCACAAACATAACCTAACAGTGTGCTCATTCCAGGGGAGAACATAGAGGAGGTGCAAGTAGGGTGATGTTACGTGGAGGGGATGTCGTTTCTTCCAACAGCAATGTTTTTGAATTTTTCATAGAGGTTGAGGAAAGATGTATAAAAGGGGGTTGAGGGCTTCCTGACGTTGATAAAAATCACGTGATCATGATTATCTGCTCTTACTAACAAGACTGATTATTGAACAAAACAGATCATGCCACAGACACCTGTTGTCCAGAATCAGGTTGCAGAATCGCTTACAGTACATACAGGAAGTAAAGATGAACTTGACAAGTCGGCCATCATAATATCAACCGGCCGATACCTTAGGTACGTCTGAAACCAGGAGCAATGACGGCGGGTCCAAAATGACCGACGGTGGGTCTTAAAGCGGCGCGCACGCATCAATTCTGTTTCCTCAAATAGTTAGTTGTATGAATTTTGAGAAAAACATTCAAAATAAATCCTAGTTCGAGTTACGATAAAAAATGGCGTGTTGTGAAGTCAGTGGGGGCAAATAGTTGATAAAACAACACCAATCTCTATTTCTACACCAGAAAGTAAAATGAGTCTTAGCTTGACCCCAGTACTCGGTACCTGAAGGACACACCAAGCATGCGCTCGGACGCTGGTCCTGTTGAGACATAAAGCCGTGAAAGTCGCATGAACAGAACTGACGGCAGCGGAGCCCACGAAGCCGTTGACCGACCATCTGAACCTGCGATCACCAATAAGTGGCGTGATGAACGTATCACTGATCAATGATACTGGCGATAATGCCGTTGTTGATACTGAGAGGGGGCGAGGTCCGCGACACATTTCAGTTGTAACAAACCCGTTGCTGCTGACCCAAAACGAAAACTGCGAGGTCGTTGCTGTCAGTGCTGTTGACGCGTGATAGTATTATGGTGTGTCTTAAAGCTGGGTATGAGAGTGTTTTGGTGTGTCCTAAATCTGGGTATGACAGTGTTATGGTGTTTCCTAAAGCACAGTTTAAGAGTGTTATGATGTGTCCTAAAACTTGGTGTGCCCTAAAGCTGGGCATATGACAGTGTTATGGTGTGTCCTAAAGCCGGGTATCATAGTGGAATAGTAAAGTACTTTACCCAAGGCACTGTTAAGTAGTAGAGTGCATTACCCACGCATATTTTTTAGCCCTACACCTTATTTTAGAATTTGAAATCTTCTGGTAGTCTCTAACGTTACCTCCCCGATTCAGTACCTCTGATCAACGCTGTAAACATTTTCTTAGTCCAGATAAGTTGTATCATAAAATTCTTACGATAACCCATCAGCTAACCGTTGCCAAATGGATGTGTGTGCTTACAATGCTCGTTCTTTAATACAATAAGACAAACATTTAATTAACTGGGTTAACCATTGTCAGGACAATATCTGTACAGACACTTAACATATAGCATGGTGTGGTATTGATAAAAACATGGAGTAACGACACCTGTAGTGATTATTAGCTTCACTAGTGTTGTGTGTCATTGGTCTGTAAGCGTAGCCGTAGTGTGGGCAGTAAACACTGACTAAACACATATGTCAATAAACCGCACTGCTCCTATCTACCCACACGTTAACTCTGGGAACATCCAGGTTTATCAACTTATCCCATTAGTAGTCAGTTCACCAAGATAATATCCACGTTAATCAACTTACCCCAATACACCAAGGTTAATATCAACATTAATCAACTTACCCCGATACACCAAGGTTAATATCAACATTAATCAACTTACCCCGATACACCAAGGTAATATCCACGTTTATCAACTTACCCCATCAAGGTAACAGAATCGATCCAATAAATCTAATCCTAGACATGATGAATACATCCAAGTACGGACTAAGGCAGAAACCTCACAACAGTGTAACATAATCAACGCACCATCGTACTCGCTGCCAACCATACCGGTATCGATTACTTTGCCAGCCAGATTCGGACACATTAGCGTCCATATAACACTAGCCAACAATAATTGTGTAATCTGTTAGACGCAGTAGTGGAGCCAGGAGTCCAGTACTGGCCGATTCTCTGGGTTTAAATCCATGATGAGGTGCGTCGAGAGTGTATGCGTAAGTAGGTCTCCAGCAACGGTCAGTGAACATGTTGTGAAAAAAAAAGGGGGGGGGGGCAGTGCTTCAAGAGCTGCTACTATAACATGACTACTTAGCTTAAGTCAATAAAAACTTGATTGTAAGTCTATAAGAACTAAGTGTCATATAAGAACTTGACCAAGTGTCCAAAAACAACTTGACTGTAAGTATATAACAACTTGACTGTAAGTATAAAACAACTTGACTGTAAGGCAATAAAGTGATTTTAAGAACATAGCCATAACAAGTTTAGAGTGAAAGTGTGAAACAACCTAACTATAAATCTATAACAACTTGAATTTAAATCAAGACAACTGAGAGGGATAAATACACGTGAAAGAGACGGAGAAAATGTGAACGTTACATGATGTAGTATGAACATGACCATAACGTCAATGACGTGTTGCAACATAAACAATCCATTTAAATACATAATACAAGTCAATCAGCCAGCAAGTGCTCCACAATGAAACAATACACAATACAAGTCAATCAGCCAGCAAGTGCTCCACAATGAAACAATACACAATACAAGCAAATCAGCCAGCAAGTGCTCCACATTGAAACAATACATAATACAAGTCAATCAGCCAGCAAGTGCTCCACATTGAAACAATACAGACCATTAACACTTACCTGGTGTAAACAACGTTTCTTTCTCCTACTGTCTGTAATTCCATCAGTTAGGGTCTACACATTTCTGCAGATAACAAAATATAAGTGTTCTATAAATAAGCAAGGAGACCCATAAACTAATGACGTGAACAATTATTTTTTTTACTGACATTAGGACAATAATCATCTACAAAAATAATGTCCTGATAGGAGCCAACAGAAGGATGGTAAGATGGATGGATGTCATTAGTCGGGTGCTTAGATTGATGTCATTAGTTGGGTGCTAAGATGGATGTATGTCATTAGTCGGGTGCTAAGATGGATGGGATGTCATTAGTCGGGTGCTAAGATGGATGGGATGTCATTAGTCGGGTGCTAAGATGGATGGATGTCATTAGTCGGGTGCTAAGATGGATGGATGTCATTAGTCGGGTGCTAAGATGGATGTCATTAGTCAGGTGCTAAGATGGATGTCATTAGTCGGGTGCTAAGATGGATGGATGTCAATAGTCGGGTGCTAAGATGGATGGATGTCATTAATCGGGTGCTGCAATATTAAGTAAGTTAAATATAACCAAAAAATATTGACTATTTTTGTTTTACAATTAACAACACAAAGTATAGAGCCATCTATCAACTCTTTGTAGATAAAGATTGTATATGTATAAAGAGTGATTGAACGCACACAAAAAGATTGGAGTTGAAAGCAGACCAAAACATTGGAGTTGAACGCAGACCAAAAGATTGGAGTTGAACGCAGACCAAAAGATTGGAGTTGAACACAGACCAAAAGATTGGAGTTGAACATAGACCAAAACATTGGAGTTGAACGCAGACCAAAAGATTGGAGTTGAACACAGACCAAAAGATTGGAGTTGAACACAGACCAAAAGATTGGAGTTGAACACAGACCAAAAGATTGGAGTTGAATGCAGACCAAAAGATTGGAGTTGAATGCAGACCAAAAGATTGGAGTTGAATGCAGACCAAAAGATTTGAGTTGAACGTAGACCAAAAGATTGGAGTTGAACATAGACCAAAAGATTGGAGTTGAACATAGACCAAAAGATTGGAGTTGAACGTAGACCAAAAGATTGGAGTTGAACGTAGACCAAAAGATTTGAGTTGAACACAGACTTAAAGATTGAAATTGAATGCAGACCTAAAGATTGCAGTTGAACATATAACAAAAGATTGGACTTGAACGCAGACCAAAATATTCCAAACTGTACAGGTGAGACAGTCACTCGGACTGAAGGTGATATCAACCCTGTGATTGCACTGTTACACCGTCGCCATACGAGCGCGGCAAGAGATAGATGGCACATCATGCATTGATATCCCTCAACATTTGAGCTCTGTAAGGTCGATGGCACATCATGCATTGCTATCTATCAACATTTGAGCTCTGTAAAATCGATGGCACATCATACATTGATATCTATCAACATTTGAGCTCTGTAAAATCGATGATACCTCATGCATTGCTATCTATCAACATTTGAGCTCTGTAAAATCGATGGCACATCATACAATGATATCGCTCAACATTTGAGCTCTGTAAAATCGATGGCACATCATACATTGATATCCCTGAACATTTGAGCTCTGTAAGGTCGATGGCACATCATGCATTGATATCCCTCAACATTTGAGCTCTGTAAGGTCGATGGCACATCATGCATTGATATCCGTCAATATATGACCACGATAAGAGATCAATGCCACCCTGTCGATATCAACCAGTAACTGCCCAAGCTGATGTGTTTACATTCCCGGTCGATGGTCTACAAGTGTGCTAGAAACATTGGAAGGAAAGGAACGCACTGAAGAAGTTGTATAGGGAGGATCTTTTGCTACCATCCAGACTTGATCAATTCAGAACTTTATTACCACCCAGAGTTTGCGAAAACAGAACTTTATTACCACCCAGGGTTTGGGAAAACAGAACTTTGTTTCCACCCAGGGTTTGGGAAAACAGAACTTTATTACCACCCAGGGTTTGGGAAAACAGAACTTTATTACCACCCAGAGTTTGCGAAAACAGAACTTTGTTACCACCCAGGGTTTGGGAAAACAGAACTTTGTTTCCACCCAGGGTTTGGGAAAACAGAACTTTGTTTCCACCCAGGGTTTGGGAAAACAGAACTTTATTTCTTTGTTACTATCCAGACTTAACCAATACAGAGCTTTTTTTTTTCAATCCAGACTTTGCCAAAAAAGAACTTTGTTACCATCCAGACTTTTGCACTACAGAACTTCGTTACCAATTACCATCGAGACTTTACCAATACAATCACAAACCCGTAATTTCAAAGATGACAATCTACAAGAACCTCAAGCGGAGAAATATTGATTTGGCCTGTTAGTTGGTGACGTTATATATGGTTTAGGAAATAATAGAGGTGATGTTGTTGAGATTAAACACTTATAATGATAGTTTTCTCACAGAAATATAAATAGCATTTTTGATGAAAGTGTCAAAACAAAGAGTTATGAGTTGTTATATCAAGGATACTTACGAAATATTTATGATAACATATTATGCTGGGTATGCTAACGTGATCGTGTCGTATTTATGGATACATGTACAGGGTTGCGATATTACAGTAACATTGATAGTAACATAACGTTGTCGTGATATTATAGTAAATATTGGTAGTAGCGTAACAGAGTTGTGATTTTATAGTAACATGGATAGTTACATTACATAGTAGTGATATTATTGTTTATAGTAACATTGGTAACGTAACATAATGATATTATAGTAACATTGATCGTTACATAACAGAGTTGTGATATTATAGAATTATTGTTAATAACGTTGTGATATTATAGAAACATATATAGTGACATAATATAATTGTGATATTTTAGTAACATGGGTAGAAACACAATAGTTTACTAAAGTACATGGGTTGTGTGATAACGGAATTGTGAACAAAATTCACTTAAAGCTGCGGGGTTATCTGCCCGACGCCGCAAAGCAGTTTAGAAAGACCACGCAGAACATTTTGTTAAGCATAATAAAATAGGTATTAGTGGAGTTTAAAATGTTGCAAATTTGCGCACGAGTTCTTATTTTGCACACGGACCAACGACTTTGTGGGGGATTGCTTGTGAGGTAATTAATTTATCAAGCTTGATTAGTACCAGTGTCCTCGCCCTGCCCCCTCCCTACTAACACCGGAAATCTTGAAGTCACAGACCCAACATAACGAGTAGAACCCACGGAGTGAACACGATCAAAGGATCGGGTTGGTCTGCACAATAGAAACAGAACGTGATGTCAAATATTCATGACAGTTTGAAGAAGGTTAGTAAGAATGTAGCACCGCTATATCTGGGGTACAATCAATACAGCTGTGGCAATGTCACAGTGCGGGTAGAGTGGGGACTTTTGTTTTTTTTTTTAACATCAGGCATTGCATTGATGCTATATTATCATATCATCGACTGGGTCACTCTCTCATCTGTGATTGGCCCGAGGCGAGACCACTCGTATTTCGTCACTTGTTACTTAATATGTTATCTTCTAATCAAGGCCATGATAAAGGGGGGCCATTCGGTCATATTGAGCTCATCACAACACAAATGCACTTGTCAAATAAGGCGGAGTTTGTTTTATTATTTTTTTTAAAATCATAATAAAATAAATATTTTTTTAAAAAAAACATACATCTTCACAGTAAATTTGGGTACTCAAGTTAACCAAAAAGTAGTAAAAGTTTATAGCTTGAAAAAATTAAAATCACATCATAATTATCTGTTTGAGCAGACGTCAGAAATGCTGCAACAAATAAACTTTAATAAAGTAATAAAGGCTCCTGAAAAACATTTCTTGACTTTTTTGCTAATGGGTTAATGATAACGATCTTTCAAAAAAATGTCTTACATCATCTAGTTGTTTGTGCATCTAATCTTGACATTTCTCTATCGGATATGCGGTGCATTAATTCTGCCTGGCTATTTTTTCGATGATTAGCCAGTGTATTCTGTGGCCAGGCTATTTCTCCAATGGTTAACCGGTGCATTCTATGGCCAGGACTGACTCACCTCTAACACTGTTGCTACATATATCGATCGTCATCACGTGGGTCTGCTCAATAATTACTCACTTGACAGTTGCGCAACACTTTACCCTCAGAGTCGACAATTGGACCTCAGCACTTGACTTGGACAGGCAATTAGTCACAATATCTCATCAAGTGCTTCAGGGTTCAAGGTCAGGGACAAGTGGCTGACCACACGCCCCCCTCCCCCAAATCACCAAGAAGTCGGAAACGCCGAATAAATCCGTACAATTACCGCACTCTATAAATGACACTTGGTTCAGCCATCCATTGCAAAAGCGTTTTTTTTTAACTGGGTGGCATTGTCTCTTAACAAAGTTGGGAGGGGAGAGAGAGGGACAACAATGTGTCGTCAGACAGAGTTAAAGCCGGGCAAAGCTATGTCTTATTTCTCACAATGTTCATCCACTAAAGTTGGCCGAAATCAGACCAAACCTTTACTTGAGGCGTGGGCGGCACACACACACTCTCTCACAAAAGTGCTCGTAACGGTTAAATTTGTAACCCCGCCCCCTCCCCACCACAACCAAAACGTGAGCAACTCGGTTAACTGGTGGGTCCAGGCGGTTGATTTATATTATATGAAGTTAATACCAGGTTGACAACGGTTCTCTTAAAGTAAGCCACATTCAGCAAAATGCTACGGGAGTGTTGGGGTGGGTGCACTGGCACTAGGCATAGAGATTATTGTCACCACGACAGAACCAACACACGACTTACAACATACACTGGCACTAGGTATAGAGATTATTGTCATCACGACAGAACCAACACACGACTTACAACATCCAACAAGTTATTACACGAAGACTATTATACCCCCCTCCCAGTCCATGTGTCCACTTCAAACATGTATATCAAGGTTGAAGACGTACACCCTGGGAGTAGCCGTGATAAGACAAGCCAAATATTCCTGCACCAACCTTGCCGGAGGCGTGCTCACTAACAGGTGTGCTTTAGTGAGAGCTTCAATGGTAGAACCAAGTGTTAAATCACCTTGGCACACTTCTCGTGTGCTGTCAGTATCAGACCAACGCAAGGCACGGGAGGAGGGGGGCAATGAGGAACAGATGGGACTTAAGTCCGGAACTGAGGCATTCAAGCCCCGAGTCAGGGAGTACTGTGGAGAAGTTTGCACTGGGTGGGGCTGTAGGGGGCGTGTGAACCAGGCTTCAATGACAAAGATAACTTACTCATAGTCATGATGTGTGAAATCAACACAAAAGTTGCCCCAGTGTTAGGGGTTACTCATGGGGTGTGACATCAACACAAGAGTTGCCCCAGTGTTTGAGGTTACTCATGGGGCGTGACATCCACACAAGAGTTGCCCCAGTGTTTGAGGTTACTCATGGGGCGTGACATCAACACAAGAGTTGCCCCAGTGTTTGAGATTACTCATGGGGTGTGACATCAACACAAGAGTTGCCCCAGTGTTACTCATGGTGTGTGACATCAACACAAAAGTTGCCCCAGTGTTTGAGATTACTCATGGGGTGTGACATCAACACAAAAGTTGCCCCAGTGTTTGAGATTACTCATGGGGTGTGACATCAACACAAGAGTTGCCCCAGTGTTACTCATGGGGTGTGACATCAACACACCAGTTGCCCCAGTGTTACTCATGGGGTGTGACATCAACACACCAGTTGCCCCAGTGTTTGAGGTGGTGATCACTGCTGACTGGTGATGCTGCTGACGAGCTCCACTGAAATAAGTTGGTGGTTATGTTTACTGTAGCGGACGTGTGTGTCAATGACTGCTATTTAGACAGACATACTTTTGTGTCAATGACTACTATTTAGACAGACATACTTTTGTGTCAATGACTGCTATTTAGACAGACATACTTTTGTGTCAATGACTGCTATTTAGATAGACATACTTTTGTGTCAATGACTGCTATTTAGACAGACATACTTTTGTGTCAATGACTGCTATTTAGACAGACATACTTATGTGTCAATGACTGCTATTTAGACAGACATGCTTTTGTGTCAATGACTGCTATTTAGACAGACATACTTTTGTGTTAATGACTGCTATTTATGCTGGCATACTTTTGTGTCAATGACTGCTATTTAGGCTATTAACGATGGGCAAGTGATTTCAATTTTGATTTTTAAAAATCCAGACACTGGGTTTAACTTTTAATTAAAGACTAATGTAAATAGTTTATTACAATCAATTATATTAGTAAAATAGTTTATTACAATCAATTATATTAGTAAAATAGTTTATTACAATCAATTATATTAGTATAGTATAGCACCAAATAGTGTAAACTGTGCCCTTCATATTACTCGCAGTCTCACCTAAAAATATAGAAAAGTAATATGCCATGGCGCCCACTGTATAAATGTGTGTGTAATGATGAACTAAAACATAAAATTGACACAGAACAAACAGATCGCTACTTTGAATAGCGCATTCCTTGAAAAACTCCAGGACTCTCATTTTTACTGAGATTGTGATGCTGGCATAGTTGATAAAAAGGTTGGGCGGGGTGGGTTAAGGGAGGCGGGCTAACATTTAAACCGAAAGTAATGTCGGTACGGTAACGGGCTTCTGATAAAGCAGTTCCATGGTCCCGGGAGTAAAACTTATTATTAGGTCACGCATCCATCAATTCCGCTAGTAGAGATGCACAAACTCAGCTGGTATAACTATAAATAAATAACTGTACCAACAATCCAGCAGGTAGAACTGTACCAACAATCCAGCAGGTAGAACTGTGCCAACAACTGTACAACTGTTTGAGTAGCTTGTGGCTCGCCAATAATCGGGTAAAACATCGATTTTTAAATATTAAGTATATACCCAGGACAGCGTTCAAATGCAAAGACTTAAAAGAAGTAAGTACAGATTCACAACAAAACCACAAAAACTTGAAGTCTTAGTTCATGGTATAAATGTCATAAGCTTACCATACATAGTCCAGAATGCAGGTATGATAATGTACACTGTACACAAACACCTAGTAGTCACCCTTACTTTATGGCATAAACACCACTAATCTTGTTCACAAGTCACACACATTTTTAGGGGAAAAAACTACTGTAAAATTCTTGTCTTGCAAGCCTGGGAAATTTTTGGCTGAATTATTTGATAGAAAAAAAAGCATGCGCTGGTAAAATTATGGAAAAAAATACTTTTATAGGTCTGTGAAAATAGCTTGTTCCAAGATAAATAGCAATAATTGATTTCCCCAGCGGTGCCCATCTGATACAATCAATGATGGAGTTGGCATGGCATAGTCCCTAAACCAGGTGCACGTGAGTGAGAGAGGGGGTGTTATAAGAGGATGTTTGACTGACTTAAGATTTGATTGTCTTTCAATTGTTATCTTTACGTTGTTATATAGATGTACTCACTTTAATACTGAAATAGAGAATTAAACCAGATCCACAGTGTTGTATTAATCAAGACTCGTTCAGTGTGCTGCACATCAGAAATAAATCATTTCTGTTAAATTTCACCACTATTAAAGGACGGTGTTTACATCCAAAACACAGCACACGAAGGCAAGTGGGAGACTAAATCTCAAACACTAACATTCATGGTCATGAGAAAAGTATTGAATAAATCGAATTTCTACATCAACAACACGGCACGCGAACCAAAGTTAAGACAGATCTCTATCACACAACAGAAACTATTGAATAAACCCAATCCGCACTGATCAACGTGAACGCTCAGGTCCCGAAATAACACTGAGCTTACGTGATGTGATAGGACCGACCAGCACACATCATCACAAGCCAGCGCCTTGATTAAAATACCAATGTTGAATCAAGCAGAACCAACCTAGGCGACCGTGAGCGAACGCGAGTTGAGATTTGGGGGGGGGGGGGGAAATCGGGTCGAGTGGAGAGGAGAAGGGGTTGGAGCGGCGGTCCGCCCATGACCAGCAGGTACGTGGGTCATGTCGTCAACATTGGGATCAGTGGTTCTCAATAACCACATTCAGATTTAGTTGGCATCGTGGAGATGGACATCAAGTGTAGGTGTCAAAAAACTTGATAGTTACTGGCAACAAATGGGTGATGTCTTACCCACTGACCAGAGTCCAGATCTCCAGGTCCCCATCACTCATACTCATAGCGGCGGAGGCGTCACTAGGTTTGGGGGGCAGCTCATGTCACCCCTTCACCACCTAAGACTAAGGGGCCGTCCATAAATGACGGCACTTCAGGTTTCCGATTTTTAACCCCCCTCCCCCACGTCGTTTTTGTTGTCACAAAAACTTAGACCTCCACCCGTTTTTTCAGATATGACGTCACAAAGCTTTGACACCCACTATAAAGCCTTATTTTCTAAATAAATTTTAGCCTGTTTCAAATCATTTCTTTTCATTAAATATGTACTTAGTGTTAGTCTGCACTCTATATCATAAGCCGCGTGAAGCGTCATTAAATAAAATGTTAACAATCAAATATTTAAGTGAAAGCTTTATTTAAAGTTTTGCGTTGTTTTTGACGCTACATTTTCAAACACACCCTCCATCTCGTCCCAGATGCGTGACCCCCTCCCCCCTATGGCGGATAAAGGGGGGTGAGCGGGCTAAAGCCAGGGGCCCCAATGATTTCAATGTTAATATAATGTATAATAAAGATGGGCAAATGTTTGTATGAATCCCTGAAAATGTCTTGGACAGTTATACGGTTATACTTCAAATATGAATATATATATAAAATAATCACATTCACATGGGGCCCTTACGCTCGTGGGCCCCCGGGCAAATGTCCGACAGGTTAAGAAGGCCCTGAGTGCCCTTGAACATTGGTACATCAATCCATTGGATATCTGGACAAAATCTTACAGCCAGTGCATGTGAAAATTTTGTCAGCTTTGGTTATAAAGTCTCAAATGTCAAAGGGAGTTTCATCTAGGTCGTTAATTGTAATGTTACCCAATCTCACCAGACACTGGGTCAACTGTTGCATGAAACAAGAAAGTCTATTCATTAATGGACACAGATACTCTGTAACCAAGCTGTTGCTTAAATAGACATAATCGTTATTGGTATTGTATAGCATTAGCATGTCTGTTAAATGATGCCATGGCGCAAAAATGCCCTTGATACTAATAGCGCATATATTTACACGGGGGGGGGGGGGCAACCTAAGAAACATGACTCCTGGAGTAATGTTGAAACAACGCTCTCAGGCTAGTGGGGGCTGTATGAACATAACAGCCAATCTATCAACACCAGACAGACAATAAAGTATGAACACAGTATCAAGTCAATGTGCACAAGGCAGACAATAAAGTATGAACACAGTATCAAGTCAATGTGCACAAGGCAGACAATAAAGTATGAACACAGTATCAAGTCAACAGTCAATGTGGCACACCAAGCAGACTTTATAGTAGAAACACAGTAGTATAAGTCAATCTGGCTTAGTCTTAGTGGAGCGGGGTGCATGTCAGCACTAGTCCTCCTTGGAACGTCCCCCCCCGGGCATTTCTTTAACACAGTTGTCTCAGGAGTAACTTACATCAACTGCTCATCTGGGGTTGATCAATATGTGAAAGAGTGGGAGAGAAGATAGCCACATAGCAAGAGAGATGGGGTAGGTATAGCGATAGAAACAGTGCCTAGTCTAGTGGTTTATACAGTTAGGTCCCCAGCTTCTTTCTCCGTGGCTGTTCTCTCGGCAACAATGAAATTAACTTACTGAGCCTGTTAATATATGCTTAACCCTTTGAACTCAACCCTAGTCACTGTAAGCATGGCTACTGATTTAACTGTGTGCACACAACACCAATTAAACTGTAGGCTGGACAATGGAATGTCTATGTACACAATAACTGTGTACATTAGAAAACAGAAGATCCTTATATACCTGTGTAGGCAACACCACTGTACATTATAAATTGGAATGCCTCAATACATAACAGCAATGGATCTTAGCAAAGGATAATGGATTGCTTGTATACACAATATCTCTGTACATTAGACCATGGAATTCATTTGTATTTGAAACCTGGGATTCTTCACTGAGGAGTTACATATAGTATATAGCATTCTTAAAACCTGGGATTCTTTACTGAAGAGCTACATATAGAATTCTTAGGAATCTTTTCTGATACTGGTGCCCAAGGCTTTGGATTCAAGATCACAAGATTACAAAGCCATGAACTTATCACACATAATGTGTGAACATTACATCATAGTGATCATTATTTTAGCCAACAAAATGGTCTCTATATTCTAGTAGCAATGAATTACACATTCTTAAGTGACAAACTTCTGTTACTAACACAGGCACAATGTATAATAGGTTTAAACATAAGCCACAGTCACATCCCAAAAGATGCAAAGTAAAAAATTACATGTATATATATTGATGATTGGACCAAAACTTCAGATCATTACTATACTGTCACACTGTCAAATGTATATGTATAGTAACCTGTACTTCAATATTTTATTCAGTCAGGATTTGAGACTTTAAATTATATTTAACATTTAAATTTAAGAATAAAAGTTCATACAAGAAATTGCCAAGAAAGTGGCACAGTTCAAATCTTACTGCTTTGTCTATTAAGACAATTTTTAGTGTGGCAGTAGTAGACTTAAGAAGTTCAAATAAAACTACTTGATCCACTCACTCTCAGTGTTAATACAGTATAGAGTAGATCTATAGAGTATAGGCCTAGTATTAGTAAATAAAAAATGTTAAGTTTATCAAATTTAAACAGAAAGTTAAGAACTCTCTACAATCTAATGACTTATGGACCTAAGCCTTCTAGGACAACATAGATGTAAGCTCTAAAAAGTATAAGCTGCAGCCTATGTCTAATTAAGACTAAAATTTTACCAAAAGAGTGAAGACAAAGACTCAGAAACTTATATAAGCAAGTAAACTAAGTGTGTGTTAGTGTCCTTAGCCTTATCTTATCGTGTCTATTACTGATCTTCTAAACGCAAGATTGTTGTGTCATACACATATCCATGGTTTATGCCTAGTCTTTCATTTTTTATTACAGTATTTAAATTTGATAGTTCATTAATAGTGTGTCGATATCCCTGGTTTGATCAGGCAACCCATTCCAAGCTTGAGTTCCAGACAAGAAGAATAAGAATTTTTAATTTTATGTGATCGGTCTTGCCTATGGAATAAGAAAAGTGGACTGTTTATTGTTTGACGGATAAAAGATGGCGGCCGAAAATGGCGTTTGCGACGAACAGGGGCGCATAAAGAGGGGTGCTGATTGGGCTAAAGCCAGAGGCCCCCAATGATTTAAGGCTAAATTAAGGACCCCCAAAATTATTATATTGGATAATAAAAGGAATAAAGTGGCTAGACAGCGGCCCAAGTGTAATGGCAGCCAGGGCCCCATGCAAGCTTAACCCACCACAGGTGTCGAGGATGGTACTGTTGCTAGGTTGCAGTTACCTGCCCCTTACTATTATTATCCACGGTTGTCTCCCTCCCCAAAATAAAATAAAAAATAAATGTGCCTTCACTTACATTATAAATTCATAATATGTTTTAATAAATAATAAAATAAAAAATGAGGTGGGCTTTGGGGCAGGGATCTCCCTCCCCAAACACAAAATAAAATAATATATTATAATAATATAAAAATATTTTAAAATTTTAAATATAAAATAAAATAAATTTTTAAAAAATATTTTAATTTTTTTGAAAAAAATTAACAAAAGGCGCGGGGGGGGGGGGGGGGNGGGGGGGGGTGTACACCTCCTTATATATAATTATGAGATAAGCATACGAAACTTCAGACATAGCAGGTTGTGCTGAAAGCCTGAAAATTAAAGGCTCGCTCTTTTTTGTTTTGCCACTGTAGCACAAACAATGCGTATTTTGGGTAGAGATTTGCTGAATGGAACCCAAATTTAACAACCAAGAAAGTTGTGTGCTGATAGAAGTGTCTTATTAGTGATATTTTGGATGGACATAGCTGGAGAACTATTTATAAAAGAAGTAATAAAAGTGTATTTTTTGTGGTTTTCTTCCGTTGCCGGGCCCCTTTCTATTTCATCATTTTTCTCTGATGGGACTATTGATCCGCCGCCATCTTTGTCACTTGCATAGTAACAAAAATGGCGGCTGTAAAAGACCGCTTTTTGGCCGATCTATCAAACGATAATTTATCAAAAAGTCTTTTAATCCCAATTCCGAACTATTCCCTGTCTAACTGTGGGTTGTATTTAATTATTTGTGTTTTGTATCTCCAAGTTAGAATTAATAGCTTTATGATTACTTTGCTCCTATTTTAGTTTTAAATTGAAAATTCTAAAGAGTTTCTATTTCTAGGTTTAAGATAGATAGCGTAGGACACAATATAATCTTCTGTATAGTATAGAATTATTAGATAAGTGGTAATCCTGCAGTTTCTACACGTATATCATTTCCCAGGGAAATTTAATTTGCTTGAGAGAACTTACGTTTTATTAAATGCATTATTATCTTTAACTCTTAATGTGCCATAAGGTTTTCGGAAAACTTCTGCCTCAGTACCGTAATAATTTCCAGAATTGCGATCAACCAGTTATGAAATTTAAAAAATTGCGTAAAATGCATTTTTATTATTATGGTCATACTGATGTCATCTTTTAGAATAAGAATGGTTATTTTATGGATCCCAAAGACCGTTTTCAGTTTAAAACTATTTTTACCTGTAGTTTAGTACTATTATTTTAGTAATAAAGTATACTGAAATCGCATCTCCGAAAAAAAAACACGTTAAAACTTTTAAAAAAACATAGCAAATTGAGTGATAACACTAACGAGGGAAACAGCCACCATTGCAGGAAGTCAAAAACATAGTTTTTCACGCACTGAATAGTTTTTATTTCAAATTTCGTTTCTAAAGAGAGTTCTATCGCGCATTACCGCTGTTTGGTAAAAAACAGTAAATCACGGATTACCGCGCTTTGGTACATTAAGAGTTATATATAATTCACGCAAATGACCATGACGAATGACCCCAACTGGGCAGCGGAGTGGGATGAAAAGAAAAAAGTGTGTGTGTGGGGGTGGGGGGGTGGTTGTGGCAACAATGCTTCTTGTGTTCACTGGCGTTGTTCCTGCACAGAATAACACATGATATTTAGTGTAGTGGTTATCAAGTCCGCCTTGCACGCGGAAAGCCCTGGGTTCAATTAAAACAAAATTAAATGTTTTTTCTGCTTGTTCTTTTTCCCATTTTTTGTGAACATGACTAACCCTAGAGTCGGAAACTCACAGTTTATGGTTGGTAGTAAAAAGTTGGGGGGGGGGGCGCAGGTAACAACCGCTGTGCACATGTCGTCACTTTTTTTTTTCTTCATTACTTGTGCTGCTCTTTGTGTCCGTTCTCTCACCAACACCCCCCCCCCCCCAGTCCTTTGCACTATCTATGATGTGTGTTCTTGTACGGTGTATTTTTTGCGATTACAGCGCTGATTTGTAAGTGAAGTAAGTCTTATTAATTTCTAAGGCATTTTTTAGACTCCCAAAAATAAATAGTTGGACTTGGAACATGATGCAACAAATTTTGTTATTTATCACCCTACTTACCAGGTTGTTACAGTAAGATGCTAACTAAATGAAATTCTCTCACTAAAACACTTACAATAAAAAACAAAATAAGAAATTAACATCTAGTACTAGTAATTAAAAACAAAAAGAAATTTTCTTTAAAATATTAATGAATTTAATGATCTGCTAAGAACATTAAAATAGATAAATAGATGAATAATATTTTCAAAATAACTTCAGGGAATAAATTTATTTCAGCATGGTTAAAAAATATTTGGCAAGCAGGGTGCTAGATAACCAAAATAGTAAAAATAGACGTATCTGTAATGGCTAATGAAATGGGATTATGTCAATGACAATATTCAATAATATTATGATTATGTATTGTCTAGTATTGTAAAGAGTGGAAAAAAATGCCTTAGTGCCCTTAGCCTTTTTATTAAATAAACTAAACTAAGGCTAAGGCAGTTACATTACAAAGACTTACTTAGTTAATGCTTATAATACTAATACAATAAATACAGTTTAATATTAATAGTAATAGTAATATAGTAATAGTACCTAATACTAATAGTAATAGTAACCTAAAAAAATACTAAAATGTGACAATTTAAAATGAAAATGTAGATCAATTAATTGGGTTGATTATTACTATTATTAGTGAACTATTATTTACAGAAATTGGTAATTTTTTAAAGCGAAAATTAAATGAAGATACCTGTAATACCTGTGATTCAAGACACACCCATTAGAACAAGACCTTAAGTGTACATATAAATTATCGAAATCAACATTTACTTTTGCTGCTTTAGAAGTAGACTAAGTAGGTGTTTTGATTTTAATCTCTCTTAAGCTTTCATTGCGCATGTCGCAAATGCTTTTCCGCATCCGATTGGCTAAAGAGGGTGAAAGGTTAATAACCAAAAAAAAAAAAAACAACCGAAACAGCAAAAAAAAAAAAAACACCAAAAATAACAACAAAAAAGACTAAAAAGGATTTTGGCTTTGGGCTGTAATAGAAACATAAAACGCATAGGCTTAGGAAATATTGAAAGAAAAAACCAACTTATTGCGCAATTTCTAAGTAAATAACAGAGGGTTCATATTTCACATGCTTAAACTTAAATAAAGTAAAGCGAATTTAGTAATTTAGATTTTCAAGTAGGCCTAAGTCGACGCTAAATAGTAATCACTTCAAAACATGATAATTAAAAGTATTAAAAGTATATTATATTTTAAAAATTGCATTAAATGCCTGTTTTAGATTTATTTTTCTTATTCTTATACTTATACTAATTATATTCTCCGACTATCCGACTATAATCCCCTTCTGTAACTCTTAGTCCTTAAATTTTTATTTCATTATTTTTCTTTATTTCACCGCAGCTAAGTTTTTATTTTTTATATTCGTTTTATTTGTGTATTGTTTGTTCGTTGAGGAAGGCTCTTTGCCGAAACGTTCGCTGATTTTTCAGGCTAACCCTTACCCTGTTTACGTCTTTCCATTTACTTTTTTATAAGCCTGATTGCAGTCTCACCCCCATTTTGTTCACTTCCCCCCCACGCCCACACAATACCTTAAAGTACGTCACGCTATTTTTGACAATTGCTACCCCCCCGTCACAAACTGTCGCAAATCTCGTACCCCCCCCCCCCCCCCCCCCCAAAACAGGCTGCAGCCTTGCTTAAAAAAAAAAAAATAANCCCCCCCGGAGCGTGAAGTACTTTATGGACGACCCCTTACTTGTCCATTGTCCTTATAACATATCAACATAAGATTTTTATTTTTAGAAAATGTTATTTTTTTCCTGGGATATATGCATACATATTTAGTGTATGCACACGTTGAAACAATAACAAAAATATATGAAAGGATATGGCTGGGGGGTGTTTAAAAAGACTAAATCCTGTAGCCTGTTTTGTCAATACTCATTTAAGTTTAATTTAAATTATTATTAAATAATTAGCATCTTTGAAACCCCAAGAGACAATGTTATTTAAAATCGTTTCTGTATTTAAAAAAATATGTTAATTATTCTTATTATTTAATTTTTCGTGAGCGAAATTTACAATTTAACTGCCTTGAATACTTTTATATTACAAAACATATTCTTTTTTTTCTCCACTAAATAGCTAAGTGTGAGGGATAAGCCCTGGGAAATTTAATAAAGACACTTAGGACCTACTTCATTGATGCCACTCATGACTTCCAATCACTGATCCCCTTGCACCACCTATGACTTCCAATCATTGATGTCTTAACACCGGGATGCCCAAAGTCCGGCCCGCGGGCCAAAACCGGCCCGCGAAGCAATTTTTACTGGCCCGCGACCTCATCTGAAATAATTAATTAACTAACGTATTATTTTTTAGCAACATTGAATATAAGAAAAGTCGACAAGTTTTACTATTTTGATAACGTCAAAGAATGGCAAAAGTCGATAACATTGTATTGTTTACCAATTACTAGACTTCAGTCTTAAAGACTGACAAGGGGAACAAATGTATTTGGTTCTGTTTGTTCTGCTGTCTGTGACGTTAAATAACCAAGTAAACGATATATTTATTTATTGCTGATGGATATTGCCATGACTCGTGAGCACAGTTGACTAGCAAAACTTGTCTGTAACAAAGTCAGCTTAGTCAGGCTGACAAAGTTTTTAAACTTCACTGTATCTTTCATAAAGAAGTTCTTTGTGCTAAACACCTTTCATGTGATCGTGTCCTAAAGCAAGGGATAAAGGATATGAACTCTATTCGCTCTAAAATCCTTTTTCACAGCCAGTTTTAACAGTGTCTTCTTGACATCCAGAGAGAATACAAAGATGGTATGCATGACAATGATATAAGATGGTTTAGTCGGGGGACAGCACTTCAGCGCGTCTACACATTAAAAAAGAAATTGGGCAGTACATGGAAGATAAGGAAAAACCATTTCCAGAACTATCTGGTGCTTGTCTTGCATAGTTTGCATTATCGGTTGATTTGAAAAGACATATAAACCTTCTTAACACAATTCTCCAAGGGCACAATGCAGTGGTAAGCCAATTATATTCACATATCAAGGACTTTGGGAACAAGCTGCAACTTTTTCAAAGGGAACTTTTTCAAATGCAGGCTAATACCACACATTTCCCCTCACTGCAGGAAATCATGAAAAGTTTACCAGAAAGAAGCTTCAAATGCATAGGTATGATGCAGATATCACATCCTTGGCTGATGAATTTCAAAGACGCTTTCATGACTTAATAACTATTGAAAAGATGAACATGGTTGTTTTTGTTAAATCTTCATATTTCTCTGTAGATTTTGATAATACTGCGGTAATCTGCAGCGGGAATTCATTGAGCTGCAAACTGATGCTGAATGTCGCAGCAGACCATTTCTTCTCTTTGACTTTTAGAGTGAGCTTCATGGTAAAAGAGAGATTAAAAGGAATTCGAACATTTGTTTAAAAAAATGCTTAGCTTGTTTGGCTCGACATACATGTGTAAGCAGACATTTTCAGTTATGAATTTTAACAAGATCTGTGTGAGGACGAGAATAAGTGACTCTCAACTACGTGATATCATGCGCATCAAAACCATGTCATTGAGTCTGACCTCACCTATTTACTGTATGCAAATATCTCAGTTTCACCATTCACATTAAAATTTTACAATAAAAACTCACCATACTATGTCATTTTTATAATATTATTTTAATCCGGCCCGCGAAATCTTTGGATAAATGAATATGGCCCGCCATGCAAAAAGTTTGGGCATCCCTGCCCTAACACTACCAACAACTATTGCCAACACCAATTAATACCTTAGCACCAAATTTTCGGATACTTCCATCTATCTCTAAGAATGTTGTCAGTTTAAACTTCAGCGATTCGTACTTGAAAACCTTTTTTTATTTCTAGTATAGTAACCTATATTATTAACTTAATCATTACCAAAGGCAAACAATAGTTTGGCTCAATGATATGTACTTAAGCTTAATGTACTACCGTTAGTTATTTTTATAGTTTATAGTTAATCCCTTTCCATTTGTTATATTAAAATGCCTCTAAAAATTATAATTTTAAAGTATTAGGCCTATTTTTATTGTTATATTAATCAACAAAATGTAAAATACTCATTAAGATAAAGCCTGGAATCGGAGATTGCTGAAAATTAATAATGTTTTGAGTTTTAAAAACACCAACAATACTTTAACCCTATTTGATGTTAAAGCATTTGTTTCATTCAGTTAATCTTTAAAAGGGGCTTCTTCTTAAAGTACAGGCTTAGCTACAATTTATAGTATGCTTGACTGTGTATACAAAAAGCTTTGCTAAAAAATAAATATTTTACCAAACTTTTTTTTATGGAATCGATTCTTCTTATTATAAATTAAATGGTGTACTTTAAAGTAACCCTTCAAAGTCATTTGACGTTAAAGTAAGAAAGCTGACATTAATGATCAATAAGCCCACTGTTTAAGACATATAGATAAAATTAAAAATTATTTTAATATAGTTTGCAATTTTTAAATTTGATTATGTTTGATACCCGATTCAGCTTTTAAATCCATAGACATAGAGGACTCAATTTGAGAAGAATGTTGATTGTGTTTGGATTGCAATTCATTTTCCAGGTATTTTTTAACGCAATTTCCCTTGAGAATTGCGCTTATACTGTAGATTCGAAATGTCTGGCCAGTCTTTTCGAGCTTTGAACAGCATCTGCTCCTGAACCATACCGGATTGTGGGTTCGGGTCTCTTGCAAATATGTTAAGGAGGCTTCAAGGGTGTGCACGGGCCACAAAAATAACCGAAGAGATTTACAGGATTTCTTGGGAAATAAAAATTTAAAAAAAAAACAGAAAAAATATCAGTATTTTGTCTTTCTCTCTAACCATACATCTACTGTGTTGAAGCAAACGCCAAACGATAGTTTAAATATTTAGAACAATGTTGGTGAGGGAATTTTTGAAAAATCTCTTTTCGATCGACCCTCGTAATTTTAGCAGCAATTTGTTGAATTTAAATGACTTTTAATGTAATATAGCATGATAGTTAATGGGGGTTTCCCATTTAATCGTTAATATCCGCTGCCCTACTTTTTTGTCATTTAATTATGTAATTAGTGTTAGAAATCTGATTTGTTAACATGCGTGAATCTATGTGAAACGTAATTAAATAAAATTAAGCAAATATTTAAGTGGAATTTTTTTAAAAGGTGCGCGTTGTTTAAACACACCCTCCCCCCTAAATGCGTGACGTCATTAATGGACGGCCCCTTGTGAGGTAATAGTATCTTATTTATTGAATTTATTGTTCATGTTTTTTTTTTAATTTTCTAGAAAGCTGTTTATTTTAGTGAAGATAAATAAATAAAATGCTTTCATTAGAAAGTCGGTGTTTTAGAAGAGACAATAGTAGATATGATCACCTACTGAGACTGAGAGCAGTGGTCACATAACAAAGAATACAGAAATAATGCTGCTTGCCTCCCCTTGATGAAGTGCTCTGAGCAAAGAAGTTTACGAAAAAGAATATCAACACGTTTTCATTGTATGAGTTATTTTTAATTCACTCCAGGCTTTTAATAAACATGATTAATTTAGAGACAAAAACAACATGAAACCATAAAATTGTGTTTACCGGTTACCATAGAAACAACACTTAAAAATGCACAGAGCTACAAACAACACAAAATTAACATATTTATATTAATAATATTATTATCAATGCTGCTCGATTATCATGACAGTATGGAGGTAATGTAAACAAGAGGGGACCTGGGGTAATGTAAACAAGTAGGGACCTGGGGTAATGTAAACAAGTAGGGACCTGGGGTAATGTAAAATAAAGTGGGACCGGGGGGGGGGAACTGGGGTAAAGTAAAAATGTGAGGATCTGAGGTTAGTGCTTGATAAACGAAGGTTTTGATTAAATACCTACCACTAGCACAACCATCAGAGAAGCAACTCAAGAAATTTGAAGGGAAGTAAAAATTCCTAACTTGGAGCAAATTATTAAATTACAGCTGAAGGAACCCTGTTTGAGATTTGCTTTTTTCATACTTGATTCAGATGCTCAAGTTGAAAAAATGTTTTTAAAAATCTAATTCTTTAACATTGTATTGTGAACTTATAATTAAAAACAAATATAGAGATATTGTTTACGATTGTATTAATTTAAAGAGCGGAACTCCCCTATAGCAATACTATAAGAGATGGGGAAGTTTGTCTTAATTACACTTGGTGGTTTTCTAATTTACACTTATAATTTAGCTCTTGAACAATATAACATGAATACATTACTTTCTAAGATGTTCATTCATTGCTTTAATATTTGAAACATGAAATTCTTTAAACATTTTGTGGATTGGACAAAATTGTTATAAAATTTAATACCACACAATACTTGCTTTGAGTTTGAGAGTATTCTGAAAGTTATTAATAATTTAAAGTACTTATTTTAAATAAAACACTGCAACATTTTCTTTAAATATTCATTTTTATTGTACATTGAACTAAATTTTAATAATCTCCAGACAAAATAGTCTAAAAACCTAAATTTTTAAATCAAAATGTTTAAAAAAAAATAAAGTTTCCCTGAAAGTGAAAAAAAAAATAATTAAATATGCAAATGAAGTACTTATGATTGTCATGATAAAACTACTACAAACTGACTCCAATAAAAGGTCTCGATATAAGAAAGTTCCACACTTAAATTGTAGAGACATGGTGACAAAAAACATGGATGCATCTGATTTCATTGATAAACCCTATTGGGGAAACAGTGGCTGAAAATTAATGAAACAAATTAATCTAACACAAGGAACACTACAATGTTAAATAACAAAAAATAATGTACATTCAGAGGTAGAGTTAGAAAACTGATGAATAGTGGAAATGATTTATTTATGGGTCATGGTGGTCAGAGATAAGTTATATTAAAATAAAAATACAAGATCTTCAGATTGAAATTCAAATAAGCAAAGTTACAATGTTCTTCTTATCCAAGCTTTTGAATTTTTCCAAATAAAAACAATGACCTTTACAAAGATAATTGTGATTCCAATACTTTTTTCTAATTTGCAGTACAGTAACAATAACAACCAAGGACAATGGCAAACAAATTAACACTGTTGAAGTATTACATCAGAGTTGATATTAGTACTGAGGAAATGTCTGAGTTAATTAACATTAGTACTGAAGAAATTAATGGTATTACATCATAGTTAACATGAGTACTGAAGAAATGCATATTCCTATTAACTGCCAAATTAGTTCAACAGATTCTTTAAAGGCAATGAGTGAAAAAAGAGATGGATGACACATTTCCAGTAACATTGTTTAATAAACTGAAGGAGGGAAAAAAATCTTGATTAGCCCACAAATAATGAAATGTTTAAATGTTGAAGTGTTGCTGCTTTAATGCACTTATGATATTTAATGATCTACTTACATTTATGCAGTTTGGTATTTTACACCTAACTAGAAAACAATAGCTGTCATTAAATTAAAACATATTACTGTAAATTCTGTTAAAAAAAAATCATCAGTGATTATTCCAGTTATTTTTTTTAAAAATATTGTTCAGAAAAAAATTAGATCTTGATTAAATTATTCAAAATTAAGTATTTTTCCTGCTAACACAAAATGTCCTCTTTGTCTAGTAATTAAAAAAAAAATCAATTTTTTTATATTAATTTGTTGCTGCAGAGCTTTTTCATTGCCTTTGTAGAAATTTAAAAAAGAAATCAAAACAATTTTGTTTATGTATCTATTAAAAAAACTAATTTCAGTTATTTAAATGTGGAAGGTCATTTTTATAGAAATGTATGTTACACACGAGATAACATTATTGACATGGAAGTGATTGATGGATACAGAATGATTGATGGATACAGAATGATTGATGGATACAGAACATTTGGATAAATTGACAAATCAAATATTCAGTTTATAATTGAAAAAAAAAAAAACAAAAAAACAAAAAAAAAACAGCTGCCTTTGAGTGTTTTCAAAATGTAGAAGTAGTATCCAAATTTTTTGGTAGGACTTATTTCTTTCTATCTTTTTAAGCAAGTTAACACACAATAATGCAATATTTTACTTTATTTTGGGATTCTTTAAGTTTTAATGTTTAAAATCCTAATAAGACAGCAAAAATCTAAATTTAGCTCTACACTGGTGAAGTATCCAAAGGAAATCTTTAAGTAAGCCTAATATGTCCTTTAATTTGCCTAAAACTGCAAAACTCAAGTAGCAGCATGTAGTAAAATTTAAACATAATAATCTTACAAAAAACTTCTGTTTGGAGACCTTTTGGTCTAAAATAAATATTTTATTTAGAAGCTGTCTAAGGTTTGAAATAATAACTTCTTTAGGAATCATGAAATAGTTTAAAAAACAGCAACAACCCCAAACAGTAAAAGAGAATTTTGTGTGGAGCTTTGTTTAATATCTAAAAGGTCACTGTTTTTTAAAAAAAAATTGACAAATTTTCACCCATGTGGTGATATTTTTTAAGTGTGTTAAATCTGGGACTTAAACTTTTCCAAATAACAGGTAATGTGCAAGGTTTTATTTATTTTAAACCTAAAATTTTAAAGTAAGCCATATAAAAAAAGGTTGGATATTGTGTAACATGAAATAAGAAAATCCCAACTAGCATTTGAGACCTTAAGGGAAGAAACGGCTCTCTGATATTTTTGTAGTTTTGAGATATTGATGTTTTAAAGTTCAAAGCTTTACAGATTTATCATTTATTAACCAAATACATTTGAATTTTTCATAGACACATAGACATAATAATTTTACTATAAAACGTCATTTAAAATTTGTATTTATGACCTTCAATCAGGTAGAGGGGATAACTAAATAATATAAAAAATATCACACAGCTGTTTCTTCCCTTGAGGTCTTCATTTTATTTGAAATAAATGTCAATTTTCATTTATGCCTAGTTAAAGTCTCACAGTGTAATTTCCTGTGAATTGTATTCACTGGCATTTTTTTTACTTGTTCATCTCAAACAAGTTTCCCACACAAAGTAAAGATTTGAATAGGTTAAGATTCTCAGGAGAAAAGGGATTAAAGTCAAGGCATTTTCATGTCTATGCTAATTCTTCTCTCTATTTTAACAAATGGATATACAAAACAATACATTTGTGTTAACTTTTTTTTCCCTTGAAGCTCATGTAGGTAAAGACACCTGGAGCAAAACCATTTAAGGGACTGACCAGCCACAGAAACATGACAATGTAAAATGTTGTACAACAGGATAATGAACATGAACATAAATATGAATATAAACACACGAAGATCAATGTAAACATGTATCTTGACCTATTTCTAATAATAATGATACAACACTATTTACAGATGCGCTGAAAAGCAAAACAAAAGTTTTAGAAATGCACAAACTGAGTTACCCGCAGTTAAAATTCTTTGTTAAAGCCCTTTAATGAAATATTATTGTTTTATTTCAGTCTACCAATTTTTATCTCTTTGCTGTTGACAACTTTCATGAAATGCAAAGAATAAAATCTAACTCCCAGTACAAATGTTTGTTTTCTTGATAAACATCAGATGGCTTTAGAAAAG
Organism: Radix auricularia; assembly: GCA_002072015.1. Lineage (NCBI taxonomy): Eukaryota > Metazoa > Mollusca > Gastropoda > Lymnaeidae > Radix > Radix auricularia. Next base: position 627,750 of record MUZC01000048.1, on the reverse strand, counting down.
CAAGAAAAAACATGTAGAAGGTCATCATACCTTCCGTATTACAACCTTAAGAATGTTGCTTTACCTAGTTATTCAAAACTGGGGAAGCCAGAACAAACATTTAAATATGTGAACACCCGTAATCATTTTTCTACAAGTCATTCATAACACCCAATGTAAGCTGACACTGGACAACTTATGTAAGCTGACACTGGACACCCGATGTAAGCTGACACTGGACATCTTATGTAAGCTGACACTGGACACCCAATGTAAGCTGACACTGGACATCTTATGTAAGCTAACACTGGACATCTTATGTAAGCTAACACTGGACATCTTATGTAAGCTGACACTGGACATCTTATGTAAGCTGACACTGGACATCTTATGTAAGCTGACACTGGACATCTTATGTAAGCTAACACTTGACATATAAGTCAAACATTGTATACACAAAGAAGTTTGTGTATTTCCTTCTGAGACTAAAAAAATCTGGTAAGACATTAATAAATGAAAATTTCATCCCCATTTCTATTGAGAGCATTGGAATCCAATACTGTATTTAGAAAGGATGCTATTTAAAGGTATAACTATGGCACTACTGTGCACAATTTTAGAATCACTGGTCTACACAATTAAAGCCATTATTATGCATGGTTAAGTTCAATGCACCAATTCGCTTTCAACTTATAACGGTGCCCATGATAAGTCATAACAAAAACAAATCAATGTCTTCAAATAATAGTATTTGAACATAGTTTCACATTCTCATGTAGTAAAGTATCTGAGACAAGACTTTGTTTACACTAATTACACTGTCTTTAATCTTTAGACCAATGTGGACTTGATTAATATGTTAAAATAATACCCAGTTTTTATTTCAAAATAATAATACAACTTATCTTAATAACAATAAAGAAAATGATATCAAGATCAAAGTAATAGTAATAGGGTAAGAATATTTTTCTTTTACAACCTCGAAAATAGTAATATCAATTTCTGTAAAAAAAAAAAAAATTTAAAAAAAGATTAAAATTGAAAATGTAGTTTATTGGTCACTTGAAATCTTACTTGGTAAGGAAGAATTAAGAGACTTTTCAGAATAAATAAACGTCATGGGTAAATTTCTGAATTTGAAATTATAAGTTTATATAAATATATAAATATCATTATCATGCATGAGTTTAAATCAGAAAAGAGACTTCAGGTATAAGAGGTATGGCCTTGACATTTCCATTATTGGTCAGTGGGTCCATAAAATGATGAAGAGGTACTCATTGTTTTATAAATAAAATAAAAAGTCATCACACATCAAAAAATACTCAGAGAGGTCAAAGGTCAACGATTCACTGGGACTAAAAAATGCACAAGTAACAGCAGGTTTCCTCTCTGCAAATTCTAAGTCTAACTTGTCATACCCGTAAAGAGATTCAATGTTAATTTACGCTGACTGTATGTACAGTGATAAATAGCATTTTCCAAAATATGTTTTTACAATTCAAATACATAATTTGTATATAAAGTCATTGGCATTACAAAAAAATTTGAGGAGTCAGTTGAAAAAACATCCAGCTATGTTCAAGACCATTTTCTATTTATCTACAACATCAGGAACATATCAATGGATTCCTCTTAAAACTTTTCATGGTAATATTTTAAAACTTACAAAATATCTACACAGAGCATTAAATTGGTGTCTCCCCCAATAATGACAACAAGCAAGCAAATACTAAGGGGCTCAAACTCTCTAGGATCTGAAATTAAAATCCATTAAACATAATTCTTTCCCATAAAGTAACTTAGCAGTAATGAATCAACCTAATTTACAGGTATTATGAGTCAAATGTACTAAATGAAGTAGAAATAATGTAACTTTTGGGGGATTTCCTTTTAACAAAATGAAAAAAAATAATAATAATAACTTTACAATTTACATAGGCGAACATTAAAAAAAATTAAATCAAATAAAATGAAGCCATATATCAAAACAAAATAGAACAAAAAATGACAAACTTTGCATCTCACCTCAGAAAAAACTATGAAACATTTCTGGCAACATTAGTGAAAAAATATCTCTTTACGAGTCCCCCTTCTAACATTAAATAAAATGAAGACTCAAGATTTATGTGATCATTTCACGACTTTCCAAAAATATTAAATTAGAAGAAAGAATTGGCCTCAAATTAAATAACAAGCTTTAAAATTTCATTTGAATCAGATAAGTTTTAACACTACTTTTTGACTGACTAATAACAAACTGAACTATTTTTGACGATACAAAACTATAGAAATGTTGAAATTTTATAAAGCCTATTAACAAAATAAAACTCAATTTTAGTGTCCTTTGTTTGCCTTCTTAGAATTATGCAAGAACAAAAGTGAATTGCAGTGAACAAGTAAAATTACAGCCATCAAATTTAAACTGGCAAACCATAGTTGTGAGTTTAGATGTAAATACTTATGAATTTGTTATATTTTTTTTATAAAGCAACACAGTTTAATGTTATAAAAAAGAAGCTAATTTATGAGGAATTAGTTAAGAATTAAATAATTAACAATATAAACATACTGATTAATGTCCAAGCATCCTGCATACTTTTTTTTAAGGTGTGAAATTTTATTGAAATATTTAAACTGGTATTGAAATTAAATACACTTGACTCAAATATTAAGTAATGACATTAGAGAGATTGTTGAAACAAAGGGAAGTTATTCAGACAGAAGTCTAACAATCTGAGCTTTACATTCATGTTGTTGGGTGGTATGAACTTTGGCATTAGTTTCACATTATTGTCCATATAACAAATGGCAGTTTTAAAAGCTGATGCCATGGTTTACATTGATGGCCTAATGCCATGGACATTTTACCACCGTTATATTCCTTGAACTAATTTCAGGATCAGAAAAATAATTCCTTAAGAAAACGAAATAAAATTGCATTTACTACTTAAACATGTTCTTGGTAGTTTGATTCTTTTCTTCTTTCTAATTTTTCATATGGATCAGTGCAGTCTCTCTAAAAAAATATACTAGGTTTTCCAGACATGATAAATATTTATTTTAGTAAAATGCATGGAGAAACGTAGAAATAACTCTTTGGTCCATTTGAATAGGCCACTAAATAACAGACTTAGGGAACACACCATATTATAATCAATTTTGAGTTTTTAACTATTTGAAGGCACCAGAGACATTGGCAAATTAGTGAGTATTCTCTCATGAAAACATGGCTTCTATTTTGAAAAGTTTATCATTTGAAAATATTCAAAATTATCCCCCTTTGTTAGCATTTAAGATAGCAAGTTAGGAAACAAGAGTCAAATTACTGCTTTCTATTTATTATTTTGTGTTTCTCCATAACAAATGACAGCGTAAAAATTGTAAAAATGCAATCCAACTTTCCATCAAGATAATGGTTATTCCGCCCCCACTTCTATTCCACTTTTACCAGTAATATTCCTTTGGATGCACATGTATTCTGGTCATCGTAATTTAAACTTAAAAAAAAAATTTGAGAGTTCTTTGAAAAAGATGTAAGATAAATGTTTCTAAATGTGAAACTAACTTAAGAGACACTGAGACCGGGCCTTTCAAGTTCCCATTGCAGATTTGAAAAATATTTTTTTAAAGAAAACAATGTGCACATAAAAATAAAAAAACTAAAAGAAATAAATCATGGATCCCTTCCCCATCTGCTTCTAAAAAAATTTAAAAAAAAATAAAAATAGGATAGACAGAATATATTTGATTCAATTCAAATTAAACTTTTTCAAATCTTATTTCCACAGATTACCAACATTAACTTAAATTGTAAAAGAAAATTATGACTAATACTGAAATGTTCAAATCAAAGGACACCACAATTTAAGAAAATCTCAGATGCTAAATATCAGCAGAATTTTAAAAAAGAGTTTATAAATATGTATTAAGATTATTAAGATATATATGGTTTAATTTTATTAATATGTTTTTGTTTTCTTATATTAAATTTTAATTGCTTTTTCCATATAAGTCCTCATTTTGTTTAAGAACACAAAAATTAAAAACTTAAAGCTATCCCAAAGAGATAAACAAGTAAATAATGGCTGCTCATTGACAACTGAACTCTATGACAGTCTGTGAAAACAACCGAATTACATGAAAGTATATGCATGCTTATGCTTGAACCATTCATCTCTACAACTGAGGATGTAAATGACTTTAAAAAATAGACACAAGTTTGTTCACTATCATTAAATGTTAAACAGTTGATGTCAAATTAATGCATTATTACTTGTGAAATAATTACAAGTAACTGCCTCATGTTTTTAACAAAATTGACATGAATTGTTCATTTGCATATGCATAAACCAACATAAACCATTGTTGTTATGGTGTTGACATATGAATGACAATGTCTGTTCTTAAGATGATAATTTTTTTAATTTGAGATGCTCATGAAACAAATTTTGAAGGATAAAAAAAAAATTAATAGCAGAAACATTAATTTGTATTGTAATAAAAATGTAAATTGAGAAATAAGATCAATTGTTTCCCTTTGAGTTGAAAGAAAAATAAAACAGATTAAATTAAGCTGTAAAAATTGAAAGATATATTAATTTAATTTTTATTAAATATTAGAAGTTTAAAACATTTAATTCCATCCTTAACTTTGAAATTAAGTTAATTAGATTTGTTACAAGTAAATTGTTAAAACTTCACATTTTTAGTTAATTATATTATGAACGTTTACTATATTTTGTAATACGTCAGTGAGAGAACCCTACAAAACAACAGGGAGGAATACACTTTAAATCAATTTTTTAAAAAAAAGGTTGAATCTGTTGACTTTTTATCAATTCTTTTGGCCATAAACATTTCTTACAATAATTATCTTTCAAGCAACTACCTTTAGCGGTAAAGTTGGCTGAAACAATTTTGTATAAAATATATGACACCGAATACTGAAAAATGTAAGTGAATTATTTCATGTATAATCTGGTAAAGAAAACATGTGAGATGAAGAATGGCCAATCTGATCAACTTCTAAACGATGGGCCAAACCTGTCAGAGTGAACACATTTAATTATATTATGCTTTTCACATTTTTTATAAACAAATCTTGACATGATTTATGCTGTTTTTAGATAGCAAAAAAACACCCAAAAATGTGTGCCGTAAAACAAAATTATGTAAAAAAATTAAATGTAAATTGGGGTTAATAGGAAAATTAGATCATTGGAGTAACAGCACAAATTTAAATTATGGGGAATAAAAATCAACTAAAATTTTACTACTTTTAGTTCAAAGATTTTAATAAAAACTTAAGGGTTTATTTACCATAAAGTTTGAAAAGTTTAGGAACCAATTTACCTTTTTTCTGTTTGGTTTGTTTGTTAAAAGTTAGTAGCACTTCATTAACAGCAATGGCCTAGAGGTATTTACCCTGTGCCATCTTTCATAATGTGGGTACAGCTAGCTCTCTATGTTGAACACTTAATATTTACGCTAATATCTAACATAAAATTAACAATAAACAATCAAGACAAAAACCACTAAACAAAATATGATAACTTAGGTAGACTTTGATGGTAACAATCATATGATCAAAGAGCAGCAAAGTCTTAACACCCGTATAATGCAACTTCAACTTATAAAAAAAAACCACACACGAAAAATAACAACAGAACAATTCCAGTGCTCCACACTTCACTTGGTAAGTAATTTTCAAAAATGCCGAGTAAAAAAATGGAGTTGAACATTTGAGGTATTTTTTACTTCAAGAGTAAAAGAAAAGTTGCCAAAAAATAAAAATATTAAATGATTGTCTGAAGCTTCAGTCACAGCCTCAGTAGAAAAAGAAATCAACCAATAAATATCTCCCTTTCCCCACATCTTTGTTTATAGGTGCAAAAATGAATTATTTTTTTTCCATTTTAGAATGAGTGTGTGAAATAACAGCCACTTAAAATATCAGCTTTAGTGAATTTAAGAAACACAAAACTGTCTCTGAAAAAGATGTGTTAACTGAATAAAGACGTGTTAATGTGCCAAAGTGTGATTTACCTTTTCTTTTTTTTTTTTTTTACCAAAACGCAATAATAGCGTGACTCAAAAGAAACCTCTTTAAAAACGAAATTACAGAAAATAAAAACTCTTCAGTGCGTTAAAAGCGATGTTTTCGACTTCCGGCAATGGCGGCTGTTTTCCTCGCTAGTGTTATTGCTCGATTCGCTAAGTTCTTTTTAACAAGTTTTTACTTTTTTTTTTTTTTCGAAGAAGCGATTTTGCTATACTTTATTACTAAAATAATAGTACTAAACTACAGGTAAATATTGTTTTAAACTCAATGCGGTCTTTTGGATACATAAAATAACCATTCTTATCCTAAAAGATGAAGTCAGTATGACAATAATAATATAAATGGATTTTACGCAATTTTTTTAATTTCATAACCGGTTGATCACAATTTGGGAAATTCTTACGGCACTGAAGCAGAAGTTTTACGAAAACCTTATGGCAGATTAAGAGTTAAAGGGGTGAAGTTATAATGCTGAAATCATATAGAATATCATTTTCCAGAGAAGTCTCAACAAATAAAGCAATGTTGTTTTTTTCTCATCACAACTTAATGAATGAAACACCTTGATCAATCTTAATGAGTTATTTGATAAAAAATCAATTCCAAATTTAAATAAATTACCAACAGGAAACCTTAAATTGTATTGAATTTTTGTTTCCACTGCACAAACATTTTGTCACAAATTTAATTTAGAAAAAGCAAACATTTGTCAAAACCATCCAATTATTACTGAATTTATGGACATTTTAAGACGATAAGCCTGACACTCCAGTCAGCCAAATATAAGCCAGACTCAGCTGAAGGTAAGTCCTACTCCAGTGAGCCAAAGATAATCTTGACTCTGTCAACTGAAGATCAGTCCACATTTCTGTTAGCAAACACACATGAATTTATTATTTCAGTTCAGAATGAATAGTATCCATGAACTGAAGATAAATATCTTCCATGAAGCATCCACAAACCAGAAGATTTGTTTCGCTCTTCTTTAACTTTATTAACTTTACTTGTTTTAGATGATTCTTCACTTGTATTCACTGGATATGATTATGGTTCTGGTTTATTGGATTGTTCTTCATTTCCAATCTCCACTTTCATTTCCAGTCTCCACAAAAACTGATTTCATCCCTCTAGACGTTTCCGTAAACAACATATTCAGCATTAGAAATGTCCAAACTTTTCACAGGGACTGGAAGTCAATCAGAAGCCATCGATGCACACACAAAATATCCCCATGTGGTTTGACTTGTTAACTGTAATACCCGTAGAGTTCAGACCTGTTGTTGAGAGGAGATTCATTGAAAGTTTTTCTTGAATTTGTCCTTGATTCATGGATTGACCACTGTCCATTCATGGCCTGTATCCAATAAATAGGTCATCAATTCATGGATTGACATGGTTCATTCAGGGACACACTTGTATCTCCATCAGAGAAAAATATGGTGGACAGGGTACATCCTGTGGTTCAGTCATGATACACACATGACTAAACTACCAGGTAGCAATTCCACTTGTCCTGATACTAGCAGGTAGCCCTTCTCCTTGTTCCCATACTAACAGGTAGCACTTCTTGTTCCCACAAGGAACTGGCATGAGTCTTCAAATTATCCCACCACAGTTCATCAGTACACCACTGGGCAGCCTAGATAAGGATTTTAACTATTTTATAAGGACCTACTGGGCTATTGGTATAAATGTTTATTTAACTTCAAGTGTTGCTTTTTTTTAAAAGTTATCTTCTAGAAATTTTTTTAAAAAAATCTATTTTATGTGTTCTGAAAAGGTTTACAATTATTTGGTTCATAATATGTGTTTAACATTGGTATTTTGGCCTACTCTTTGAATTAGAAAAAAAAAACCACAATAATTATGCATTATGAAAGTGGATGAAACAGAAGAGCAGAATACAAGTAGCACTTAATCACATGTTTACTCCTTGTACTTGTATGATCTGGTTTCATACACAGCCAATGGTGAAGATGATTCTTATTAAATTTGTGATGAAACACTTCATATTTACAACTACACATCTGCTGTTGGATATGATGCACGAGTTCAAACTAGTGTACCTCTGTGGCACACCTAACCAAGCTGTTTTTAGTGATTCATGTTTACACAGACAGCCTATTTGTAGAGTGTAGTTCAATAAGACACACCCAGCCTATTTGTAGAGTGTAGTTCAATAAGACACACCCAGCCTATTTGTAGAGTGTAGTTCAATAAGACACACCCAGCCTATATATATGCTGTACAATGTTGTGTCTACACACAGCTAACGTATGCTGTACAATGTCGTGTCTACACACAGCTAACGTATGCTGTACGGTGTCATTCCATAGCTGCCATCTTTTCAGGCTGTCATAGGTGAGGAGGAATTCGGCGTCAGGTCGCCGCTGGCATCTGCTTCTCTGTGATTGCCTGCCCCTCGTTTGACCGGACCTGAATGAAAAGAATCAAAGTCAGTATTGACAAGAACCTCAAATGTAAGAAAAAAAACACAACCCATTTTAATGTAGGGAAGGAATTGTTTTATAGATATACAGATGCTCCTTCTATACAGAAGAATATTACGTCCACAGACCACGCCAGTCTGTTGGCATCTGATGCAGTGTTCACAGGCCACGCCTATGAAGGTGGAACTCTCAAAGCCCAGCCCCCTTGGTTTCCCTAACCAGTGTTAGGTACCCATTCAGAGCTGGGTGGACTCAGGGACAAATCCCGGCCTTCACATGGTTTCAACCCATGGCTATTGGTATGCCATCTGAGCGCTTATAGCAAACATTTTAAATAGCCTTATTTTATTTTACTATCATTAAATTATTTATTTTAAAAAAAAACTATCACCAAAAAGAGAGAAATGTCAACACTTTGTAAGTAGTGCTACAGAGGTGGGGTTTGGGGGGATGGGAGTCAACTAAACGAGGTGGATGGATTTAAAAAAAACTCTTTTAGGGATGAAGGTAAATTAACTCTCAAATCTTAGTCTATGATCAAAGGTAAATTAACTCTCAAATCTTAGTCTATAATCAAAGGTAAATTAACTCTCAAATCTTAGTCTATAATCAAAGGTAAATTAACTCTCAAATCTTAGTCTAAGATCAAAGGTAAATTAACTCTCAAATCTTAGTCTAAGATCAAAGGTAAATTAACTCTCAGATCTCAGTCTATAATCAAAGGTAAATAGCTCTCAGATCTTAGTCTATGATCAATCATAGTGAACAATAGAAATTAAAGGGAGGGTACTCAACCCCTGACAAAATCACCTGTATGAGAGTGAATGAACCACAGAGCACCGGTCAGGAGGATGCCGATGGCAAATGCTGCGAAGGCGATGCCGACAACAGTGGCAGAGTCCAGGCCTTCGATGATGATTCTCTGTTGTTGACCATGGTTGGGGTCATCCTTGCCATAGTCAAGCCTTGTATAAGGTGTAGCTGAAAGAGAGAAAGAGATTAGGACTGTGTCTCTTAGGGCTGTGTCTCTTAGGACTGTGTCTTTTAGGGCTGTGTTTCTTAGGACTGTGTCTCTAAGGACTGTGTCTCTTAGGACTGTGTCTTTTAGGGCTGTGTCTCTTAGGACTGTGTCTCTAAGAACTGTGTCTCTTAGGACTGTGTCTCTTAGCACTGTGTCTCTTAGGACTGTGTCTCTTAGCGCTGTGTCTCTTAGGGCTGTGTCTCTTAGGACTGTGTCTCTAAGGACTGTGTCTCTTAGGACTGTGTCTCTTAGGACTGTGTCTTTTAGGGCTGTGTCTCTTAGGACTGTGTCTCTTAGGGCTGTGTCTCTTAGGACTGTGTCTCTTAGGACTGTGTCTCTTAGGACTGTGTCTCTAAGGACTGTGTCTCTTAGGACTGTGTCTCTTAGGACTGTGTCTCTTAAGGTGTGCACAGTGTCAACAAACACAATGCCTTTAAAACCTGCCTGACTCTCCTAATAGAGTTTTTCTCATGCTTACATAAAATAAATGTATACAGAATAACATCATTTATGTTTATTATAAAAAGTCATGTTATATTAACTACATGAAAAATGAGTACACTAACATAATTGTAACTAAATCTATTGAGTGCACCAACATAATTGTAACTAAATCTATGAGTACACTAACATAATTGTAACTAAATCTATGAGTACACTAACATAATTGTAACTAAATCTATGAGCACACCAACATAATTGTAACTAAATCTATGAGTACACTAACATAATTGTAACTAAATCTATTGAGTACACCAACATAATTGTAACTAAATCTATGAGTACACTAACATAATTTTAACTAAATCTATGAGTACACTAACATAATTGTAACTAAATCTATGAGTACACTAACATAATTGTAACTAAATCTATGAGTACACTAACATAATGGTAACTAAATCTATGAGTACACCAACATAATTGTAACTAAATCTATGAGTACACTAACATATATAAGACAAGACTAATGTACACAAGTGTCAACTGACCCTGAACGTGTTTAGTAGTTATGTCTTTGTCCACAAGTTCTAATGGTCCAATGGTCACTGGGGCACAAGCTGGTCTCTTGGCCCTGAGGTCCTCAGAAATATTCTCTCTGCAGCCTTTGCGGTTGCTCCTCATACACTGTGAGGAGAAAAGTTTATTATAGAAGTGAGTGCCTGTTGCCATAGTTACCAGATACTTTTTGAATTTCTCACAACCAGAAAAATTGTGAATCCATGATTTAGACTGAGAGACAACTGCACATCTATGATTTAGAAACACAACTGCACAAACTATAATTCAGACAGACAATTGCACATCTATGATTAAGACAGATAATTGCAAATCTATGATTAAGACAGATAATTGCACATCTATGATTCAGACAGACAATTGCACATCTATGATTCAGACAGACAATTGCACATCTATGATTAAGACAGACAACTGCATATCTATGATTAAGACAGACAACTGCATATCTATGATTAAGACAGACAACTGCACATCTATGATTCAGGTAGACAACAGCACATCTATGAATAAGATAGACTGCACATCTATGATTCAGACAGATAATTGCAAATCTATGATTAAGACAGATAATTGCACATCTATGATTCAGACAGACAATTGCACATCTATGATTCAGACAGACAATTGCACATCTATGATTCAGACAGACAGTTGCACATCTATGATTCAGACAGACAGTTGCACATCTATGATTCAGACAGACAATTGCACATCTATGATTCAGACAGACAATTGCACATCTATGATTCTGACAGACAACTGCACATCTATGTGTCAGGAAAACAAATGGTTGCTAAGGTAAACATAGGAAAACACAAACAACCAAACAAACTATGGAGATGTTGAGATGGGCTACAAGAGCTGAAATATGTTATCTAACAGATAGTTTTTAGTAGACCATTTTAATCATTGAGAATATTTTTAGAATGCAAAACAAAACGAAAACTCAATCCAATCAAGCAGATGACGTACCGTTCGGCCCCCAGCGACGCCACTTCGCTGACATGTGAAAAACTGGCAATGGAGGTAGATGGGGGAGTAACCCTTGATCCAGTCCTTGAAAATGATCCTGAACTTGGCCTCGTTCATGTTGGGGCCCCCGTGGGCCTCCATCGGAGCTTCCATCAGGGTAAAGTAAGGGTCTCGTTCACAGCTGAGGACGAATGGTCAATTTTTAATTCTAGACTGAAAGTTCCTCCGCCCTTCCCTTAGTCTGAGAGTGTCACGTGAGGAGAATGAGTGGTTGAAAGGAGATCACATGTCGAATGTAAGAGAGTCCAGAATGCATTAGTAGTTGTGGTAGGCTTGAGACAGACAGATGGCTGTGCTGTGTTCTCATTGACAAGTTTTATTTAATATAAGAAAAACTATACTTGGGCCGCCGGCCCCCCATGAGTGGGAATTTTAACATTCTTTTTTGCCAACTATTGTCGGGAGCGTGTACTCAAAATATTTCCAAAGTTTCTAGTGATTTTCAATTCTTATAAAGCTCATATAAGGAAATAGAAAATTTTTGGGCCTTGCCCCCATGAGCGTGAATTTTAAAAAGTTTTCACGCTATTTTTCGTTGTGACAGGGTATCCAACAACTTCCCAAAGTTTCATGCTCCTACCAAAATGGGAAGTTGGAGAATTAGTGATGAGTCAGTGAATCAGAGAGTGAGGGCTTTGGCTTTTATTAGTATATAAGATATATACACACACACACACACACATATATATACACATATATATATACACATATATATATACACATATATATATACACATATATATATATGTTTGTATTACAACCACATTTCAATATGGGCCTGCAAACCAAATAGAAACAAAACTTGATGTAATGATGTCATCTACAAACCCATTGCTGACAATAATCTCAGTGAGAGCATCGGTGTCATGGGGCAGTTTGGAGTTTGAGAACCAGCATGAGTCCACCAGTAGAGTGCTGTTGGAAGCTGCAATACAAATATACAAATAAGAGACTGTTGAACAGGAAACTGAATTTGGTTTTTCATAAGACTTTCTGAATCTTATCTTATTTATATCTTACCGATGCTCCTTCTATACAGGGGTTTTTTGGCATCCTATACCCATCCAGGCTATTTGTCTACTCCTATACCCATCCAGGTTATTTGTCTACTCTTATACCCATCCAGGCTATTTGTCTACTCCTATACCCATCCAGGCTATGTGTCTACTCCTATACACATCCAGGCTGTCTACTCCTATACCCATCCAGGCTATGTGTCTACTCCTATTTATATGTTTGAATTTGTTCTTGCAAATGTCTGAGTATTTTATTTGATGGTTGTGTTGCATTTCCTAGCTAGAATTAATTGCTTTGTGTATTATTTCTACTTTGCTATTCTTCTCTCTATTATTTATAAGGTTAAAAATGTATTTAATGTTACTCCTTTCAACAATATCTGACACTGACCCACTAAAGACATTTCTTACACTAACCCAACAAAGGTAATTTATAAAACTGACCCACCAAAGACATTTCTTGCACTGACTCGACAAAGGTAATTTATAAAAACTGACCCACCAAAGACATTTTTTGCACTGACCCATTAATTGCCAAAACAAAACCATGTTCCTGACTGACCTACTGAAGCCTTGATGTACATGAAGCTATCCTTGACCACAGGGACTGGGTAGCTGGTTTTAGTGGTACGAAATAGGGGCTCTTTGTAGAGGATCATGTCACACTTGCTAGAAGGTTTCTAGTGGAGAGATAAATATACATGTTACAGACTGGCATTATGTGATGTGATGTGAGTTACAGGCATTATGTGATGTGCTGTGAGTGACAGGCATTATATGATGTGATGTGTGCTGTCAGTTAGAGACAGGCATTATGTGATGTGTGCTGTCAGTTAGAGACAGGCATTATGTGATGTGTACTGTCAGTTAAAGACAGGCATTATGTGATGTGCTATCAGTTAGAGACAGGCATTATGTGATGTGCTGTCAGTTAGAGACAGGCATTATGTGATGTGTGCTGTCAGTAAGACAGGCATTATGTGATGTGATGTGTGCTGTCAGTTAGAGACAGGCATTATGTGATGTGTGCTGTCAGTTAGAGACAGGCATTATGTGATGTGTGCTGTCAGTTAGAGACATGCATTATGTGATGTGTGCTGTCAGTTAGAGACAGGCATTATGTGATGTGCTGTCAGTTACAAACTGGCATTATGTGATGTGCTGTGAGTTACAGGCATTATGTGATGTGCTGTGAGTTAGAGACAGGCATTATGTGATGTGTGCTGTCAGTTAGAGACAGGCATTATGTGATGTGCTGTCAGTTACAAACTGGCATTATGTGATGTGCTGTGAGTTACAGGCATTATGTGATGTGCTGTGAGTTACAGGCAGTATAAGATGTGCTGTCAGTTAAAGGCATTATGTGATGTGCTGTCAGTTACAAACTGGCATTATGTGATGTGCTGTCAGAGACAGGCATTATGTGATGTGCTGTCAGAGACAGGCATTATGTGATGTGATGTCAGTTAGAGACAGGCATTATGTGATGTGATGTCAGTTAGAGACAGGCATTATGTGATGTGCTATGTAGTAAGTCAAATTTAATCTTCCTAGCAGGCTGATAAAAATTTAAGATGTTAAATTGTGAAGATGTGGTGTTGTCAAGATTTGGTGTTGCCAAGATGTGGTGTTGTCACCAGGGTACTATCAAAATGTGGTCTTGTCATGAAGTCATTTTGCCAAGATGTGGTGTTGTCAAGATGTTGTGTTGTTAAGTTGTGGTGTTCTCAAGTTGTGGTGTTGTCAAGATGTGGTCTAGTCAAGTTGGGGTGTTGTAAAGATGTGGTCCAGTCAAGTTGTGGTGTTGTCAAGATATGTCGTGTGTGAAATGACGTGGCAAATAAAAAAAAAGTATCCAATTCCAAAAAAACATATTTTCATAGTAAATGGTCTCATATGGTATTGGTTGCATATTTGTATATTGCTGTATTTAAGATATGAAAGTTTCCTATTGAATGACCTAACATTTACTAATGTTTTTTATGTAAAGCTGCTAGCTTGTGTACTGCACTATGTAGATTTCAACTTATTAGCACTAATTTCAGGGAGCTTATGTTTTCCCACACGAGTTTGTGGCTCAGCTGGCATTATTGTCCTTTGAAGTACCAGGCAACCATTTCCTTTCACAAGGGGCACCTGTCACACTAACTATAGAGGTTTAACCAATCTTGTTATATCAAGGTTTAACCAATCTTGTTATATCAAGTTAAACCAATCTTGTTATATCAAGGTTTAACCAATCTTGTCATATTAAGGTTTAACCAATCTTGTTATGTCAAGGTTTAACCAATCTTGTTATATCAAGTTAAACCAATCTACTTATATCAAGGTTTAAACAAACTTGTAATATCAAGGTTTAACCAAACTTGTTATATCAAGTTAAACCAATCTTGTTAGATCAAGTTAAACCAATCTACTTGTATCAAGGTTTAAACAAACTTGTAATATCAAGGTTTAACCAAACTAGTTATATCAAGTTAAACTAATCTTGTTATATCAAGTTAAACCAATCTACTTGTATCAAGGTTAAAAAAAACTTGTAATATCAAGGTTTAACCAAACTTGTTATATCAAGGTTTAACCAAACTTGTTATATCAAGGTTTAACCAATCTTATTATATCAAGGTTTAACCTAACTTGTTACATCAAGGTTTCGACTATCATGTTCAAATATAAGTTTGGCTTGGTTTGAATGCAGTACCTGATCTATTCTGCTTAATATTTTAAAGTGATAAAGGGCACACCTCTATTGACAGCTTGCATTCAACCGTGATGTTGACAGGATTCATTCTGTAATCCTCATCGTCAGTCAACGGATCAAGCTCATCTAA
Source organism: Radix auricularia (assembly GCA_002072015.1). NCBI lineage: Eukaryota > Metazoa > Mollusca > Gastropoda > Lymnaeidae > Radix > Radix auricularia. Next base: position 612,334 of record MUZC01000048.1, on the reverse strand, counting down.
TCCTGATCCGCCTTCCTCCTGGAAATATCCACTGCCCAGCTCATCCTCCAGAATGCTGTTGACCAGTCCAGGTGTAGTCTGGATAATTACCTGAAATAAACAATGAAACTTGTAGGTGTCGGGGCATTTGGTAAAGCAGATTTGGTAAAGGAGACGGTAAAGAAGAAATTGGTGAAATGTTGGTGAAGAGACGGTAAAGGAGATGTTGGGGAAATGTTGGTTATGAGACGGTAAAGGAGATTGTAGGAGATCTTGGTAAAGGAGATGTTGGTAAAGGAGATGTTGGTAAAGGAAATGTTGGTAGAGGAGATGTTAAAGGAGATGTTGGTAAAGGGGAAGTTGGTAGAGGAGAAGTTAGTAGAGGAGATGTTAAAGGAGATGTTGGTAAAGGAGATGTTAAAGGAGATGTTGGTAAAGGAGAAGTTGGTAGAGGAGATGTTGGTAAAGGAGAAGTTGGTAGAGGAGATGTTGGTAAAGGAGAAGTTGGTAGAGGAGATGTTGGTAGAGGAGATGTTGGTAAAGGAGAAGTTGGTAGAGGAGAAGTTGGTAGAGGAGATGTTGGTAAAGGAGAAGTTGGTAAAGGAGAAGTTGGTAAGGGAGATGTTAAAGGAGATGTTGGTAAAGAAGTTGGTAGAGGAGATGTTGGTAGAGGAGATGTTAAAGGAGATGTTGGTAAAGGAGATGTTAGTAAAAGAGATGGTAAGAAAAACAATAATAACTGAACTTACAGCATTGGTAAATGAAACGACATCGTCCATGGGAATAGCCTGAGTCCCACAAGTGGTCAGACCAGTTCGTAAGATGATGTATTTATCTGTCACTTGAATGGGTTCGCAGTTTGGGTCCCTCAGTGATATCTTGGAGTTCTCCAGCCCTGTCAGCTGTCAACAGGTCATAAACAGGTCAGTTAACAAAACATGGTGAGACTGCAATCAGGCTTATAGATCAGTAGATATATGCCATGCAAACAGGGTACTTATGTTCCTGACAACACATCACAAACAAAACATGGTGAGACTGCAAGCTGGCTTATAGATCAGTAGATATATGCCATGCAAACAGGGTACTTATGTTCCTGACAACACATCACAAACAAAAGAAACGTTTCGGCTAAGAACCTTCAACAAACAAAGTGCTCTCTTTTGCTTTGGGTTTCACCACAGCTAAATTTTAGTTTAATTTAATTAATTTGATTTGTTTTTTGTCTGTTCACAACAGGTTGTCTTTAATTTTAAAAAAAGGTTGCCATTTTACACCAGGTTGTCAGCTTGCAAAAGTTGATCAGTTTACTATTGGCTGTCAGTTTAAAGTGTCTAAACTATGCACAAAAATATTTTTGAAGATATATCGAAGAGCTAAAAGGTAAGCTGCATTAATGGAATGTAATCTTATAAAAAAAATTCAACCAGCACACAGGCTCTAGTTGATATCAATGAAGGAAAGAGAATAGAAACAAGGGAAAAGAATGGCAATGAAATTGATGGAGGACCATCTAGAGTCCCAGCTGCTGGTAAATGGAAACAGATTGAGACTTATAAATCTTGCAAACTTTATTTCAAGAAACTCATGACTGCTAACATTTATTCTACAATAAAATCTGATAGTGTATGAATTGACGGGGGGGGGGGGAATTCCAGAAAAATGTCAATTAAAAAGAAAATCATGACTAACTTTAAATGAAAGGGAAATACTTTAAAATGTAAAAAAGAGAACATGATAACTTGATGGCCTTCACACTAGTGATAAAACGTGAAAGATCATTTTATATTTCAACTGATGTTATTAAGAAATAGCCAACAAATTGATGTTATTAAGAAATAGCCAATAAACTGATGTTATTAAGAAATAGCCAACAAATTGATGTTATTAAGAAATAGCCAATAAACTGATGTTATTTAGAAATGGTCATAAATTGATAACCAGGTCCTTCAGCTTACTTGAATAAATGTTTTTGGTATGACCACTTCCATTTGTCCACCTGCGCAGGTTGTCCTGATCGGGTTTTTACGCGTTTCAGAATTTTCTGGACCTTTCTTACGACCTGGATTGGTATCATATTTGCCATTGGAGCTAGTTGTTCTGTCCCTTGGAGAGGCCATGTTTTTATCTGTAGAGTTTCAGAAACCATTGTCTAATTATAATTAAAATTATAATTCTGATTATATTATCTAATTTACATTTGCTGACGTCACAATCCAATATGTTGGTTGTCCTACAATTTAAAAAAAAAAAAATGAATACATGTATATTAAATAATATCTATTCAATACATATATATATATTAGGGCTGTTATCGATTAATTTTTTATTTAATCGTTAACTTTTGAAAAATTTGCGAATAATTATTCGATAATTTTGATTTAAGCTGAAAATACCATGCATGACGTCATTAAACCGAAAATTTCATATAAAAATATAGTATTTTTAGGAGATATATTTAAATATAAGTAGATCAATTTATGTCCATAAACTTAAATATTGTTATTGTTAATTAAGTAATTAATTATGTTTATTTTTTAAAATATCATTTTCCTTATAGAAACTGCTTATTTTAAAGTTTACACTTTTTAAAATCTTTCTTTTAATGGAGAAGTGTGTACCTACAGAAAACTATTATAATTAATAATTAATTATTTTTTAATGAAACGACCAAATGGTTTAAAATATTTTCTTACATATTAATTGCTATTTGATCGATTAAAATAATTGTAATCGATAAAAAGTTTTACCGATTAATCAAGAAATTAATTGATATTTCCGCAGCCCTAATATATATATATATATCGATAGGCATCTCATCTTATGAACATTAACTTTTAAAGTCTTAAAGCGCAGTAATGCCAATGCACGCCTTTCCTCTAATCCCTAAGCATAGTAAAGCATGCCTCAAAAGCGCTCTCTTTAGTAATATCTTAGAAAGTAAAAACTCTTCATTTGATGAGAGAAGCTTTAAATAACTTCCGGAAATGTAACACTGACTCTTTCTTTGCATATGCAGGGAGTAAAACAATTGAGGGGCCCAAAATGCATTTTATAGAAACATTGAGGAGAGTACCAAAAAATAAATTTAAAAAATAATTCCCAAAATGAGCCCATAAATCCACTTTTTCCTTGTATAGATATAAAACTATCCTTTTAAATAATAGATGATGCGTTTTTATTGTTTTGTAAAGCAAAAATTTGATTTTAACCCGAGCCGTAGTGAGTTTTATCACGAGAGGTTAAATCATTCTTTATACGTCTGAAATGGAATAACTAGGATATTTTGCGTCAGGGAAAAGTCTTTACAAAACTTTTTAAAATTTGGGGCCCCCCGACCCTTTCCGTGTCATCAAATTTTACTATGATATAACGTTTTAAGCGTATTTATGCGGCCCTGTGCCTTGGAGACCAGGGACATATTTACCTCATTGCCCCACATTGTTAAGACTTGAACAGTACAAAACGGTTTAACTTTGATTTCCCTCTGATACCAGCGGACATAGGTTCACACCAAACAATTGTATAAAAGAAATCTTGGCAATGGAGAGAAAATTACCAGATGTAGTTGGTGTTTCTGTAGCTAAAGATTCTTTTTTTTTTCTGCAGCAAAGTTTTAAAATTCATAACAAAAATGAAATATGCTCCAAACTTGGGCGTTGCTCTTCAAATTTCAGTAACTCCCAAACCGAGGAAGGGCATTTTTTTTATTTTAAAAATAAACATGAACTATTTTGATAATAATATCTTAAACAAGATTTTTAAACTTCTCTAACTTAGTAGTTGAGAATGAACTTAGTAACAGCTTAAGTATTTCTAAATCAATTTGTGATGTCTCTGAACTTAAAAGTTTTTTTAAAAATGTCTGTGTTTAAACTCATGTTGTCTGTTTTTAGCGCATTTTCGAGAAGTCGAATGCGCTATTGCACCCGTTTTGTCCGTCCGTCTGTCATCACCCTAGATCACAGCATCCATAAGTCCTAGACCCATGATGTATATATGTTTTTTGTTTGTCCTGACCTGCCATTTGTGCATCAACACTCAGTTACTCGATCTGTTAAAAAACCCTGTTAAAACTACCAAAAAATATTTCGAATCGAGAGGTAACACTAGCGCAGGGAACGGCCGCCATTTCCGGAAGTCGAATACATAGTTTTTCAAGCATTGAAGAGTGGTGCGAATTAGTTTTTTTTTTTAGTTGACGTCATTAGAATATGTGTAAAAGTTTAGAGAGTTTTGCGTCATCATTTGTGGTGACTTGTAGTTAGATTAAAGAGAAAATAAAAAAATTTAAAATGTAAAGACATGACTTTTAAATAAAAAAAAAAAATGTCAGGTATATTTATTACACAAGAAAATTCATAAAAATATGTCTAAAATCTAAACACAATTACTGATAACTACATAATGCTGATATCTAACATAAGTACTGATACATAATACGAAAATGCGCTAACACGTCCTGAATTCCAATAGGGACCAGGCTTAACATGATTTTTTTTTTAATGAAGCATTTTTAGTAAAATTCAATTACACTTATTTGCGTTAATTACTGTGTTAAAGTTTAAATTCAAGTGATTTTTAATGTTCTCTAAAAATATAAAAAGCCATATACCATTTTTTCAAATATTTAAATTGTAATATATGGGGGCACTCTTTTTTCACTCTTATATGGAGTGGTTCAAAGGCTAAGTCCGGCCCTGATGTGGGTATTTGCTTTCGTTTGTTTTGCGATGTTTTGTGGTCATTTTACTTTTTTTGTTTTTGTTTTGAAGATGTGATGTAGCAATACCTTTCTGAAAAAAAAATAGTACTAAACTAGAGGTAAAAATAGTAGTGAACTCAAAGTTGTTTTTTTGGATATGTAAAATAAGCCTTCTTGTAAGCTTATCCTAAACAGATGAAGTCAGTATGACAATAAATACATTTTCAGTATTTTTTAAAATTGATAACCAATGGATGGCAATAATTGTGAAATCTTTACGGGACAGAGGCATAAGTTTACAGAAAAAAATAAGTGACTTTAAAAGTTAATATAAATAAATTGATTATGTTATCTATAAAATATTTTGATAGACTCTTAACTTACGTATACTGATATAAATTTATTGATTTGGATCTTAAATTATTTATAATAAAATAATAAATTTATGGATTTTAATCTCAATTTATGTTTGAAGACATCTTAATATATTAATATTTTATAGAAATCTAGTAATTGGCATCTCAACTTATCTAGTACATTAGTACAGATTAAGTCCATGCTATAACTCAGATTTCAACTTATCTTTCTATAATTTTAGGCACTTAGATAATCTGTGATGAAGGCCCAAGTGCAATCACAATTTAGTTACATTCACTTTTTAACGGACCTACTTGTTTACATAAATTTTTCAACTGATCAACCAGTTTGTGTACGCTTTTTTACAAGTGACCTATCAGTTTGTTACATTTGCTGTTGGAACTCACAAAAGTGTATCACAAGGAAGTTTCACTTTTTCTTTCATTTTGTTAATTAGACTAGACATTGATGCTTATAAATTTAGTGTTAGAGCAAATTATTCAGCCTAATCAAAGCATGCACAGCATAGAAACTTACTGGGCTACAGCCTTGGTGTGCAAATATTTACTTTGATGAATTTAATTTTATTATTGGGAGGTTTTAGAGCAGCTCTGCTAGTAATAGTAACTTCATCAATGGTGTTTGATGTCATAGCTAAATGGAGTTAAATCTACGGAGAATTGATATGATGATCTGAAAAATGACCACGATCCTGGCACAGGGTCAGTGACATGATGGTCAGTTACATGACCACTTACCTGGGGGAGGGATCCTCAACTTGATGGTGTTGGCCCCATGGATGGCTGCGTAGAGCTGGACAGGGGCTATGAAATCACTGGACCAATCCACCAACTCCTTCCCTGAAACTGTGATGACCTCTGTCCTGAGGGCGATGGAGCTGAACTTGACTCCAGTGGTTTTCACATCAGCATCAGCCTAGGAGGGTGTTGGGGGGGGTAATAGGAGAAGTTATAATGCATGTAGAACATTTGGAAAAAATTAAACAGCAATACAAGAAAATGAAAGTCTTTAAACATATAGAACTTCGATTATATCATTAAAATAAAAAAAGAAGGTTCATAAACTATAGTATCTTGAAAAAGAACATAAGTTAAATTCAAGATTTAAATTGAATATTTAATTCTTTTGTAGTAATTTGTACCCCCCAAAAAAAGGTTTGAAATCTATCCAAATGCTGTAAGAATTAAAACAGAAATAAAAATAGATGTTAACAGAGAGAATGAGTCTGTACTTTCTTTAATGACTTCTTATTAATGGCGCCATGAAGCAGTAAAAAAAAAACAACATAATCCAGGACTTAGCGAGAAATGTTCATATTGTACCACTATTTCCAGAGAACTTTGAGAGAAATGTTCATATTGTACCACTATTTCCAGAGAACTTTGAGAGAAATGTTCATATTGTACCACTATTTCCAAAGAACTTTGAGAGAAATGTTCATATTTCACCACTATTTCCAAAGAACTTTGAGAGAAATGTTCATATTTCACCACTATTTCCAAAGAACTTTGAGAGAAATGTTCATATTGTACCACTATTTCCAAAGAACTTTGAGATAAATGTTCATATTGTACCACTATTTCCAAAGAACTTTGAGAGAAATGTTCATATTGTACCACTATTTCCAAAGAACTTTGAGATAAATGTTCATATTTCACCACTATTTCCAAAGAACTTTGAGAGCAATGTTCATATTTCACCACTATTTCCTAAGAACTTTGAGAGAAATGTTCATATTTCACCACTATTTCCAAAGAACTTTGAGAGAAATGTTCATATTGTACCACTATTTCCAAAGAACTTTGAGAGAAATGTTCATATTGTACCACTATTTCCAAAGAACTTTAAGAGAAATGTTCATATTGTACCACTATTTCCAAAGAACTTTGAGAAAAATGTTCATATTGTACCACTATTTCCACCAGTCCAGCGATCCTCTTTGAGTGCAGTGACCACTTCAAGTGTGAAGGAGATTTAATCAGCAGGTGGATATCCCTGTCCATCTGTTCTTCCTCTGCCTCAGGGTCCTCCTCCTGGCCATCCTCGTTGACCGTTAGTATTTCAAGGTCAATGCCTGAGATGCCAGGTGATTGGCTTGGAGCACTGACCATCTCAAGAATATACACAGGCCTGGAGAAGAAATGCTTTCAAATTTAGTTTGTACTTACATACTATTTACAATGGTGAATGAAACATTGAAACTATAAAACTGGAAGGTTTATAATAGAGATTTCATTACTTGTCAGGCAAATGCTTTTTCAAAATTTTAGAATATTTATAAATATATTTTTTAAAAGTTTATAATAAATCCTGGAAGGAAAAAAAGTTTGTAATTACTTTTCTAAACTTAGATTATTCATTAGATTATTATTTGACTTAGGTTTAATAGGTTGTTTGGGGGTGTATTATCTTTCTAAAGCAGGTTGTTTAATGTCTATTTGAGTCAAGTTGTTCAATATCTATTTGAGTTAGGTTGTTTAATGTCTATTTGAGTCAGGTTGTTAAATGTCTATTTGAGTCAGGTTGTTAAATGTCTATTTGAGTCAAGTTGTTCAATGTCTATTTTCATCAGGTTGTTTAATGTCTATTTGAGTCAGGTTGTTAAATGTCTATTTGAGTCAAGTTGTTCAATGTCTATTTGCATCAGGTTGTTTAATGTCTGTCTATTTGAGTCAGGTTGTTTAATGTCTATTTGAGTCAGGTTGTTTAATGTCTATTTGAGTCAGGTTGTTGAATGTCTATTTGAGTCAGGTTGTTTAATGTCTATTTGAGTCATCGATTGTGAACAATGCCCTAGTAGATATGAAGTCTATTGACACATAAAAGAAGCTATCCTTACTTGGCTACCACATGGTGCCTCCGCTCATTGACACATCCCTTCATGGGTTGAAGGATTTCATTGAAGGAATAGATGCGTAGACTCTGGCTTAGGTCCTTGGGGTTACCTATAGAGCTGGCATTGGTATCTGTGGACAAGAGAGATCACTCTATTATTTTGCAATTCCCTCTTTAAGTGTCTAGAAACTGGACAGGAGTCAGTCCCAAGAAGTGAGCTTGAGAGTGGACCTCATTCCATGTAGAATTGAACCCTACCATAACTCACTCTTACCTCGTCCAATGTAGAATTTCACATTCAAGTTCGAGATCTCGCTGTAAGATGTCACAGCCCCCAGTCGCTGCTTGGCCCACTTGTATATCTCATTACTGTCATTGGTTGTGGGAAGGTCACGTCTGCGACTCTTTGCTGTCAGCCTGGTGCGTTGTCTCTGGAACCTAATCAAAGAATCTTTGGAGATCTGCAAAAATGAAATTCTTGGTGACAGGTCATTTAGTTGGGGGTAGGGTGGGGGTATAGTTAGTAAAATTAGCCGTAACCAACAACCAACCACCACTCCAAACATATAACCAACCACCACTCCAAACATACAACAAACCCTCACTCCAAACCAACAACCAACCACCACACCAAACATACAACAACCACCACTCCAAACATACAGCCAACCGCCACACCAAACATACAACCAACCCTCGATCCAAACATACAACCAACCACCCCTCCAAACATACAACCAACCCTCACTCCAAACATACAACCAACCAGCAGTCCAACCAAACCAACAACCAACCAAACAAAAATGACCAGATAAAGATATGAATGAAGCATGTTTCTAGAGGCCCTATCTGCCAGGTCCACCACTGGGTCAGATTTAAGGTGAAAAGATTCCATAGGTCTCTAACCTGATCTGTTACAGACGCTCCTTCTATAGAGAAGATTATTGCGCCCTAAGCTTATCTATGGTTTGTGTTTGGTCCAGCATTCTTATTAAAGTTATGAATGTTGATAAAGTGTTGGTTTTCCTGGTTTCTTCAGGCAACCCATTCCATAGTACTACAACTTACATTGCCCAAATCTGAGTACCATTCCAAAGTACTACTACTTATATTGCCCAACTTTGCCTAGCATTTTGTAGTAGCACTAAATTACATTTTCGTATGTATCCAATCTCTGAGTAGCGTTCTGAAGTATTACTACTTGAATGGAATAATCTTGGCGGGATGTTGCAGGTATTACAAAGTCGTCCCAGTGTAAACAAAGGTCTGAGCTATCGATGCTCGTGAAAAGCTTTTGAATATTAAATGGTTGCTACAGTTAGCAGAAACTATTGGTCTCATTGTTGACAAGCTAACGACGCCTTACAATCAAGTCATCGCTGCGACCGCCCTGGGTGCCCGAGATAGAGGGGCGGTAGGGGTCCCACATTGCAGTGAGCTCACGGGGGCAAGAGCCGGAAATGCGAGGTGGTTGCGTAGGCGAGAATTAGAAGTTGGATGTAATTTTGGTCGAGGACAAGACGAGAATTCTACCTAAAAGATGGGTCAGGATACGTCACGAAATCTGATGCGGAGAGAGATAGTGAGAATAGGAATTGCGATCAAGGCAGAGGTGGATACAGTGCCGCATGCCAGGGAGGGATGCCATGAGAGAAACCAGAGAGTTTGAGGTGGGGTAGCCAGAAAGGTATGAGAGGTTAGCCAGATAGGTATGAGAGGTAAGCCAGATAGGTATGAGGTTAGCCAGATAGGTACAAGAAGTTAGCCAGATAGGTAGGAGAGGTTAGCAAGATAAGTACGAGAGGTTAGTCAGATTGGTACGAGAGGTTAGCCAGATAGGTATGAGAGGTTAGCCAGGGAGTAGGGGAGGTAGGATAGGTTAACCAGGGGGCTAGCTTCTTAGAAGAAAAATATTTATTGTGATCTGGAAATAAAAACGATCATACTACCTTCAATCAGGTAATTGTGGAAAACAATGTGGGTTAGGATGGGTTAAAATAAGTTAAGATGAGTTTAGATTGGTTAAGATGGGTTTAGATGGGTTAAGATAAATTAAGATGGGTTTAGATGGGTTAAGATAAGTTAAGATGGGTTTAGATGGGTTAAAATGTAATTATTTCTGTAGACCAGATAGAAGGTAATTATTTAAGATAAGTTATGAGTTTAGATGGGTTAAGATAATGTAAGATGGGTTTAGATGGGTTAAGGTAAGTTAAGATTGGTTTAGATGGGTTAAGGTAAGTTAAGATGGGTTTAGATGGGTTAAGGTAAATTAAGATGGGTTTAGATGGGTTAAGTTGGTTTTAAATAGGTTAAGATGGGAAATTGTGATGTAATGTGTTAACCAACGAAAACAGTGAGCAAATTTGTTAACAGATAGAAGAAAGATATCTGACGATAGAAGAAAGATAGAAGTAGGGCCAAGATTCAGTGTGTCAAAAGGTGTTTATTTAACGACATGAGTTGATGCTGAATGTTGGTGAGTGACAGTGGTGTATGTTTAACAACATGAGTTGATGCTGAATGTTGTGAGTGACAGTGGTGTATGTTTAACAACATGAGTTGATGCTGAATGTTGGTGAGTGACAGTGGTGTATGTTTAACAACATGAGTTGATGCTGAATGTTGGGGAGTGACAGTGGTGTATGTTTAACAACATGAGTTGATGCTGAATGTTGGTGAGTGACAGTGGTGTATGTTTAACAACATGAGTTGATGCTGAATGTTGTGAGTGACAGTGGTGTATGTTTAACAACATGAGTTGATGCTGAATGTTGGTGAGTGACGGTGGTGTATGTTTAACAACATGAGTTGATGCTGAATGATTGTGAGTGACAGTGGTGTGAAGATTGGGGCCCTTGTGAACTATTTATGTTGAGGAGCTCCTTAGAAGTCAAACTTACAACCACTACCCCCGCGTGTATTGAGGCGCTCCCTAGAAGTCAAACTTATAGCCCCTAACCCCCCCCCCACGTGTATTGGGGAGCTCCCTACAATTATGGCACAATGTTGTGTTCCAGGAGGAGCTCCTATCTTCCTATTGGCCGAGGGGGGATGGGTGGGCTATGGAGGGGTCGGGTTAAGATCAATAACAGGATGAAAATTTCATTGGGCGGAGCGGGGGGGGGGGGGTTTTAACCAGGCCCCAAGGAGGAGCAAGGTTCAGGGCAGTTTAAGGGGGGGGGGGGTGAGGCAGGTCTCATAGTTGTTTGTTGATAGGACTCTGTTGATAGTGCAATGTTTGTTGATGGTGCAATGTTTGTTGATAGGACACTGTAGATAGGACTCTGATGATAGTAAAATATTTGTTGATAGGACAATGTTAATACAATAATGCTTGTTAACAGGACACTGTTTTTATGAACGTGGACTAAAGAACAAAACTATGAATACATTAGACAAGAGAACTGAACTAGATCAAAGTTATTCGATAATAAGAGAAAAGGTCGGGCACCTTTCCACGAAACAGGTGCCATGTCCACCTGTTAGTTCATCAGTTGACCGAGTTTTGTAAAACGAAATGCAGAATTTATCTTGCCAGGTAGAAATTTATTTTGCCAGGTAGAACTTACCTAGCCATGCAGTAGACTTTTCTTGCCAGGTAGATTGACCTTAACAGGTAGTGATCTACCCAATCATATGCGTACTTCATACTTCAATTAAACTTTTTTTTTTATCCATTTGAAAAATATTCCTTACCTCTTCCACATGACTCACCTGAACACATTCTCTGTAAAATGCTTCCTCTTCTCTCTGTCATGCTTCTTTAAAATGATTCAACACTACACCTCTTCTATAATATGCATCAACTGTACACCTCCTCAATAACAATCCTCAACTGTACACCTCCTCTATAATATGCCCCAGCTGTACACCTCCTCTATAATATGCCTCCACTGTACACCAATGATATGCCTCACCTGTACACCTCCTCTATAATATGCCCCAACTGTACACCTCCCCTATGATATGCCCCAGCTGTACACCTCCTCTATAACATGCCCCAACTGTACACCTCCTCTATAATATGCCCCAACTGTACACCTCCCATATAATATGCCCCAACTGTACACCTCCTCTATAATATGCCCCAACTGTACACCTCCTCTATAATATGCCCCAACTGTACACCTCCTGTATAATATGCCCCAACTGTACACCTCCTCTATAATATGCCCCAACTGTACACTCTTGTATAATATGCCCCAACTGTACACCTCCTGTATAATATGCCCCAACTGTACACCTCCTGTATAATATGCCCCAACTGTACACCTCCCCTATATGCCGTGTCTGGTGGTTGTATATCATAATTGACCTTTCCATTAGATGTCTATGTGTTATTAGTAAGTTAAGCCAGAGATCACACGATCCACACAACAGTCATGGTGTCACCATATCAACTTATGTCATTTTCCTGTTCCTTCTTGCTACCCTATTAATGCAAAGGTCCAAATATTGGCACAGAAACTGTAAGACAAACTCAAGTTATTATTGACAAACTCAAGTAACTGTTGACAAACTCAAGTTATTGTTGACAAAATCAAGTTATTGTTGAAAACCTCAAGTCATTGTTGACAAATTCAAGTTATTGTTGAGAAACTCAAGCTAATGTTGACAAACTCAAGTAACAGTTGACAAACTCAAGTCATTGTTGACAAACTCAAGTTATTGTTGAGAGACCCAAGTTATTGTTGAGAAACTCAATTATTGTTGACAAACTCAAGTAACTGTTGACAAACTCAAGCTAATTTTGACAAACTCAAACTATTGTTACAAATATGTACAATCGAAGATCCCTTTAAGTTACGGGCCTGCTAACTCCCCCCTCCCCCTCACACCACATTCCACCCCCAACGGAAGCCGCTCCAAACAACAGATGCTCTCACTCGCTGCTTGTAACTGTGCCAACCCGCTCTACATTCTCATGCTTACGGTAAACACTCCGATAGCCCCATGCCGCGTTGCTCCAATCATTTCCCTAACGCCCCTATCCATTGATACCCAAACACCACAGTTGGAGCCCCAAATGAATTATACTGAGATATATGTTCTAACGCCATATCATAACTGTTTTCACACAACACTTGCTCAATAGATATTTCAAATTATACAATTAAAAGCATCTGTATTTAGATCAATGAGAGATGTACTTGGAATCCAAAATACATAACGGGATTAACCAATGGGAAATACCAAAACCAATAGAAATACAACAAAAGAATTTGAAATGCAACAACAGGGATAAAAACAGACCGAGAGAACAACAATTCTACTTTGGGCATTTACTTACGTGCGATGTTATAAAAACAGGCGAAAGAGCAAAATTTCTACTTTGGGCATTTATTTGCGTGCGATGTTATAAAAACAGATCGAGAGAAAGTGAATTTCTACTTTGGGCACTCACTTGAGTGCGATGTTATAAAAACAGACCGAGAGAGCAGAATTTCTACTTTGGGCACTCACTTGAGTGCGATATTAATAAAAAGGAATTATCGTCCAAACTCTGGTCTTTGTTGGTCAATAAATTATCAAAAACGTAACATTGTTGGATTAACCTGTGTATTATGTTGTAATATTCTTTGATCGAATTATGTTTTATGACGTGAAATCGACATTGTGTACTCAACCTGTGTATTAGGACGTAACATTAATCAACCTGTGTATAATGACTTAACATTAATCAACCTGTGTGTTAGGACGTAACATTAATCAACCTGTGTACAATGACGTAACATTAATCAACCTGTGTATTAGGACGTAACATTAATCAACCTGTGTATTAGGACGTAACATTAATTAGCCTGTGTATTAGGACGTAACATTAATTAGCCTGTGTATTAGGAAGTAACATTAATTAGCCTGTGTATTAGGACGTAACATTAATCAACCTGTGTATTAGGATGTAACATTAATTAACCTCTGTATAATGACGTAAAATTGTTTAATCAACATGTGTATTATGAATTATGACGCAACATTTTGAATCAACCTGTGTATCATGGCATAGCATTGTTTGATCGATAAATTTTTTTATTTATTTGAGTCCATTGACATCAGCCAATCAATCGTTTCATTTGTTTGTCGACCCATTTTGCCTCATAATGTATGTCCTAACAGCACCCCAAAGGTACCAAGTACTTTTGTTGTGGGCTATTTCTAAAGTTCATCAAGAAAGTTGGAAAGGGGGGTGGGGGCGACGACGGCACGATATACAATATCATTCCCTCACCTCAACATAAAGTCAAACCAAGGTTTGATTCGAAGGTTTTTAAAAAAAAGTGTGCAAATCTACCACACGCCTGGGCACGCGCGTTGAACACCACGCGTTGAGCACCACGCGTGACACGTTGCACTCCACTTACAGCTATGGACCGAGTTATGTCCCATCCGTGGTTGAAAACATTCCACAAGTGGCTGCGGCTTTTATTGCACGGTGTAACGCAAGAGTGCGCGTTCGATAGAAGACAATGGCATTTGGTCTAAATATAGACACATGCCTATGGAGTGGTAGGTGAGCTGGGGGTGGTGGAAATGGGGTAAGTGATCGGCCTTTCAATGTGATCGCTTCGAGGTGGTATGTGAGTTTTGAAACAGTTTGACGATGTCTATTTAACATGAGAGTGAGAGTTTTGCAACGGAAGATATTTGAAAAAATTATAAGAAAACTATTTCATTTGGCAACTCCCCCCCCTTCTCTGTAAGTGTATACGTGTGTGTGTTTATTGATATTCGCTGTGCTAGACGAGTCTATGAGTTTCAACATTGCTGTACACTTTGGACGATGGGGCAGCTATCAAAACTACACGGGGATAAAGATGAACAGTTTAGACCAGGGGCGCCAAAGTTGTTGTTTTTTCACGGTGGGACGGATGTCAATGACAAACGTGGGCGGCTGAACCACAAGAAAAACTATGAGTTTAGCCTTCAGTGTAAATCGTGGGTAAAACGAAGGAAACAAACCAAAAGTTAACAACAAAAACAAAGACAACGAACATATTTACTTGTCATTAAACTATCCAAGAAGATGGGCTTCATAAATCTATAAGAAAACGTTAGATCAGACCTTGTGCGCACCAAAACAATATTTCTAAAATAATTAATTTTAGAACCAAAGCAACAAATGTCTAATACTTCTTGAAAGAAATGAACTGACAAGTTGCTACATTCGCCTGTCAGTGTGTGTGGGGTTGTGTAGAGAGATAAAAGCCAAGTATGAGAAGTTATTGAATCCCCGCCACGATTTTTTGAGTTGTTTTTAGATGATTGTCAGCCCTTCGTTTTTTTTCCCTTTGACTGTGAGGTACGTAACAATTAGTCTTCATCTCACCTGAGGTACGTAACAATAAATTCTAATCTCAATTGAGGTTATCTAGTAACTTTTCCTCATGTAATAGTTAATTCTAATCTCAGCTGAGGTATTTAGTAGTAAGCCCACATCTCAACTAATAGATTTAAGGGTTTGTCCTAATCTCAGCTGAGGTATTTAGCCCACATCTCAACTAATAGATTTAAGGGTTTGTCCTAATCTCAGCTGAGGTATTTAGTAGTAAGCCTACATCTCACCTAAGAGATTTAAGGGTTTGACCTAATCTCAGCTGAAGTATTTAGTAGTAAGCCCACATCTCACCTAAGAGATTTAAGGGTTTATCCTAATCTCAGCTGAGGTATTTAGTAGTAAGCCCACATCTTACTTAAGAGATTTAAGGGTTTATGCTAATCTCAGCTGAGGTATCTAGTAGTAAGAAGTAAGAACACATCTCATCTAAAGACAGGAACGAGTTTTATAAATAAAAAATATTTGTGCCTCCACAGCCAATAGTGCCTCACTCCACTACCAGCAATTGTGACTCACTACACTACCACCAATTGTGCCTCACTACACTACCACCAATTGTGCCTCACCACACTAACACCAATTGTGCCTCACTCATCTACCAGCAATTGTGCCTCACTACACTACCACCAATTGTGCCTCACTACACTACCACCAATTGTGCCTCACTCCACTACCACCAATTGTGCCTCACTCCACTACCAGCAATGGTGCCTCACTCCACTACCACCAATTGTGCTTCACTCCACTACCACCAATTGTGCTTCACTACACTACCACAAATTGTGCCTCACTCAACTACCAGCAATGGTGCCTCACTACACTACCAGCAATGGTGCCTCACTACACTACCACCAATTGTGCTTCACTACACTACCAGCAATGGTGCCTCACTACACTACCAGCAATGGTGCCTCACTCAACTACCAGCAATGGTGCCTCACTACACTACCAGCAATGGTGCCTCACTACACTACCAGCAATAGTGCCACACTACACTACCAGCAATGGTGCCTCACTACACTACCACCAATTGTGCCTCACTACACTACCAGCAATGGTGCCTCACTCAACTACCAGCAATGGTGCCTCACTCAACTACCAGCAATGGTGCCTCACTACACTACCAGCAATGGTGCCTCACTACTCTACCAGCAATGGTGCCTCACTACTCTACCAGCAATAGTGCCAGACTACCAGCAATGGTGCCTCACTACTCTACCAGCAATAGTGCCACACTACCAGCAATGGTGCCTCACTAAACTACCAGCAATGATGCCTCATATGTAATGTTCCCTTTAAGCTGCGCGGCTGCGCATATATTTAACCGACGCCGCGCAGCAGTTGAGAATCACCGCGCAGCAAATTTGGAAGAATATTACACACAAAATTTATGCTGCTCAATTTAGCACACGAATTTTTAAACTTTGTACAAGGAACAATGAAGCTTAGAGGGAACATTCCTTACAGATCAGATAAAAGAAGTCATCTCCAAGTCCCTGCCATCGAAATAAATTTAACATTGAATCTAATGTATGCCGACCCCGCACCGCCCACACCAAAATGAAGTTGACCCCAGCTAATCAGAATATTTACTTAATTCTCGCCATTAGTCAAATGTGGGCTGACATTTTCCAGCGAAGGTCACCTCCAAAGTACCAAAGCTACCGTAACGTCCCATGTGATTAGTAGCTAATTAAATTTATCGGAAAGCGGCTGTGTTGGCATTAGGAGCAACTTACAACACTAACCACCTACAGCACAACACTGGCTTTGTACAACACAACACTGGCTTCCTACAACACAACACTGGCTTTCTACAACACAACACTGGCTTTCTACAACACAACACTGGCTACCTAAAGCACAACACTGGCTTCCTAAAACACAACACTGGCTACCTACAACACAACACTGGCTACCTACAGCACAACACTGGCCACCTACAGCACAACACTGGCCACCTACAGCACAACACAGGCTTCCTACAACACAGCACTGGCTTCCTACAACACAACACAGTCTACCTACATCACAATACTGGCTTCCTACAACACAACACTGGCTACCTACAGCACAACACTGGCCACCTACAGCACAACACTGGCTACCTACAGCACAACACTGGCTTTCTACAACACAACACTGGCTACCTACAACACAACACTGGCTACCTACATCACAACACTGGCTTCCTACAACACAACACTGGCTACCTACATCACAACACTGGCTTCCTACAACACAACAATGGCCACCTACATCACAACACTGGCTTCCCACAACACAACACTGGCCACCTACATCACAACACTGGCCACCTACATGACAACACTGGCCACCTACATCACAACACTGGCCACCTACATCACAACACTGGCCACCTACATCACAACACTGGCCACCTACATCACAACACTGGCTTCCCACAACACAACACTGGCCACCTACATCACAACACTGGCTACCTACAGCGAAACGCTGGTTACCTACAATGGTTACCTATACATCTTGCTACCTAAAAAGTTGGCTAATTTCAACAATGGCTACCTACAACACTGGCCACATACTTAACTGAACTGTCCCTTAACCCGACGCTGGGTCGTTGGGGCACCATTTTGAGCTGCACACTAGCTCATGCCATGTGTCACGGTTCTGAGCTGGGAGTCGCTAAATGACAGGCCGGTCCACTCTTTGATATAGTCCTCCCATCTCTCCCTTGGTCTGCCTCTTTTTCTTCTTCCCTGGACTGTGCCTTGCAATATGGTCTTTGAGAGGCCTCCAGACCTTGTCACGTGTCCGTACCATCGTAATTTCCTCTTTCTAATTGAGGTGAGAAGGTCCTCGTATGGGTCAATGACAGCACTTATTTTTTTTTAGCGCGGACCGCTTCGTTCGTGATGTGTGCCATGTAGGAGATGTTTAGTACCTTTCGAAAACATCTCATCTCTAGCGCATTAATTCTTCTTTGGGGGTCTACAGTGAGCGTCCAAGCCTCACAACCATACAGGAAGACCGACATCGCCAAAGAGTGCATTAGTCGAATCTTTGACCTCAGGGAGAGGTCCTTGCTTTGCCAGGTGTGTTTAAGTTGGCCACATACACTACTATTTAAAATGCTGGCTACTTCCAACAATAGCTACCTACAACACTGACTACCAACAACTCTGTCTACCCACAGCACACAAGCTACATACAGAACTGGCTACCTACAACACCAGCTACGCCCATCAGTATTTACGCACAACACTGGCTGGATACAATACTGGCAACTACGACATCGAGAATGTGCCGTTTGACAAGTCGGTTCTATAATGTTCATCTCTAAGACATCTTAGCAAGAATGTCTCTTAGTTATAATTTTTCAGAATATTTTTAAGGAAGAGAAAATATGTGAAAACCAAAGTCCTTTCTGCATTCCCCTACCAAAAGAAGTTTTGCATTTCTGAAACAGCCCCCCCCCCCCAAGAACTTATTGCCCCTCTAAAGAATAAAAAGAACAGCGGATCGGCCAAGTTCTAACAAGTATCATTGAGCGGTACAACTGTTGTACTCCACAAAATACCAACACTTTCTCCTAACACTTCCAGTACTAACAAATATCACTAAACAGAAGTGATGTAAACGCTTTGCCTCAAAACACCTTGTTTTAAAATGCGTAAAATGTAATAAATGGAGTGGGTCTCAAAGCATGAGACATTGACACCAATGGGGCAGTGAAGTTGTTCTTGATGTTTTGGTCCTAGCTAAAGCAAAGAACTGATCATTCAATTTCTTGTTCTTGTTTTTTTTTTTCAATACAAAATTTGAAAAAAAGTTTGTATATTAAATAGAAACTCAGTTCAAGATATAGCAACTTGAAAATATATTTAGGAGACGGCCACTCCCATATTTAGGAGACGGCCACTCCCATATTTAGGAGACGGCCACTCCCATATTTAGGAGACGGCCACTCCCATATTTAGGAGATATCCACGACCAATACGAAAACAGTCTAACCCTATTTTAAGAGATAGCCACACACGTAATTTTAGGTAATGGACACACCCCTATTTTAGGTGACGGACACGCCCCGATCTTACGTGATCTGGACACAACCCTATGTTAAGAGATAGCCACAACTCTATATTGGTAGTAACCACACCATATATTAGGAGATAGCCACCTTCCTATAGTAGGAGAAAGCCACACCCCTATATTACGAGATAGCCACACCCATATATAAGGAGATAGCCACACCCCTATATTAGGAGATAGCCACACCCCTATATTAGGCGATAGCCACCCCCTTATATTAGGAGATAGCCACATCCCTATATAAGGAGATAGCCACACCCTTATATTAGGAGATAGCCACACCCATATTTTGATTTATGTGTTGGCCACACATTACGAGAATGTGGAATCACTATTCGATACTCTGACCGGAATCGAGAACAGCTCACCATCGATATCGGAAGAGGGTAATCGATGGCGAGATAGCGGACGACAGTAAAGCCAACACCTTGAGTAGGTCAAGGTCATGGTGAGAGCCCTCAACGCAGCTGATGTTGGCGAGGGCAAATTCCTCTGGGTATCCACAAGAAGTGGTGAGGCTGGTGAGAGAAGGGGGCCCACGAGGCAAAAAAAAAAACAGGGGGGGGGGGGGAATGTTTTGGTAACGTTGCTCTCGAAAGGCTATTTCTGGAACTCAAGGTCATTATCGGACGCAAGGTCAATATCTGATATTACACGGCTGCTCAAATTTTTCCAAACTTCTCCAAGAATTAGAGGGAATTTATTTGGAGTCAGTCTCTACCATAGATAACATGAAATAAAGTTAATTAATCTCTACCACAGATAACATGAAATAAAGTAAATTAATCTCTACCATAGACAACATGAAATAAAGTTAATTAATCTCTACCATAGATAACATGAAATAAAGTTAATTAATATCTACCATAGATAACATGAAATAAAGTTAATTAATCTCTACCATAGATAACAGGAAATAAAGTTAATTAATCTCTACCATAGATAACATGAAATAAAGTTAATTAATCTCTACCATAGATAATATGAAATAAAGTTAATTAATCTCTTCCATAGATAACAGGAAATAAAGTTAATTAATCTCTACCATAGATAATATGAAATAAAGTTAATTAATCTCTACCATAGATAATATGAAATAAAGTAAATTAATCTCTACCATAGATAACATGAAATAAAGTAAATTAATCTATCTCTAACACAGACCCGTTGAAAGGTGGTGGGTGGGGGGGGGAGGAGCTATTAGTCAATAGGAAGTGACTTGTGATTATTTAATGCCCTTGCCTTAAACTGATACTAACTGTCACCAAGTTTACACTTGTTTTTATTCGTTGTATCTCTATGTATCTTTGAACACAATTTATTCTTTGTATCTTTGAAAAAACTTCTTTTTTTTCTTTCTTTGAACACTATTTACTCTTTGTATCTTTGAACCGTTTCATCGCCTCTATTACACCACGCCCGTCCCATCCTGAAGTACATAACAACTTGACTCAGAGACGACGTAGGTGGCTGTATTCACTTGGTCTGGTCTTGGATGTTAAGTCAGGCGGGTCTTGGATGTTAAGTCAGGCGGGTCTTGGATGTTAAGTCAGGCGGGTCTTGGATGTTGAGTCAGGCGGGTCTTGGATGTTGAGTCAGGCGGGTCTTGGATGTTAAGTCAGGCGGGTCTTGCATGCTAAGTCAGGCGGGTCTTAGATGTTAAGTCAGGCGGGTCTTGGATGTTCAGTCAGGCGGGTCTTGGATGTTAAGTCAGGTGGGTCTTGAATGTTAAGTCAGGCGGGTCTTGGATGTTGAGTCAGGCGGGTCTTGGATGTTAAGTCAGTCGGGTCTTGGATGTTAAGTCAGGTGGGTCTTGAATGTTAAGTCAGGCGGGTCTTGGATGTTAAGTCAGGCGGGTCTTGGATGTTAAGTCGGCGGGTCTTGGATGTTAAGTCAGGCGGGTCTTGGATGTTAAGTCAGACAGGTTTTTGATGTTAAGTCAGGCGTGTCTTGGATGTTAAGTCAGGCGTGTCTTGGATGTTAAGTCAGACGGGTCTTGGATGTTAAGTCAGACGGGTCTTGGATGTTAAGTCAGACAGGTTTTGGATGATAAGTCAGGCGGGTCTTGGATGTTAAGTCAGGTGGGTCTTGGATGTTAAGTCAGGCGTAGCATTATCTCACTATGAGGTCGTTAAATTTCATAAGTGTGAAATATATACATACCACCGATATATATACGATAAATATGGAGTTATGGATGAAATGGAGAGAGAGTGAGAGAGAGAGAGAGAGAGAGAGAGAGAGAGAGAGAGAGAGAGAGAGAGAGAGTCTATAAATTAAAGCTGGTATCACAAACAATGTCTTAAATAATCTTTTAAGATTGTATCACAAAACATGTCTTAACTTATCAATAAAGATGGTATCACAAACCATATCTGAACTAGTCAATAAAGATAGTATCATTGGCCAAGTCTTAACTAGTCTAAAATGATGGTATCATAAACCACGTCTCAACTAGTCTATAAAGATGGTATCATAAACAACGTCTAAACTAGTCTATAAAGATGGTATCCCTGGCCACGTCTCAATTAGTCTATGAAGATGGTATCTCAAACCATGTCTCAACTAGTCTATAAAGATGGTATCATAAACAACGTCTAAAATAGTCTATAAAGATGGTATCCCTGGCCATGTCTCAATTAGTCTATAAAGATGGTATCTCAAACCATGTCTCAACTAGTCTATAAAGATGGTATCATAAACAATGTCTAAACTAGTCTATAAAGATGGTATCCCTGGCCATGTCTCAATTAGTCTATAAAGATGGTATCTCAAACCATGTCTCAACTAGTCTATAAAGATGGTATCATAAACAACGTCTAAACTAGTCTATAAAGATGGTATCACTGGAAATGTCTCAATTAGTCTATGAAGATGGTATCTCAAACCATGTCTCAACTAGTCTATAAAGATGGTATCATAAACAACGTCTAAACTAGTCTATAAAGATGGTATCACTGGCCATGTCTCAATTAGTCTATAAAGATGGTATCATAAACAACGTCTAAACTAGTCTATAAAGATGGTATCACAAGTCATGCCTTAACTACAGTTCACGGGGTGCAGGAACAGGGGCCAGGTTTGAATAACCCACACCTGGTTTCACTAAGCTCAAGCTACAGGTAGGTGTTGATGGAAACCGTGTGCAGGGGAGATGGTGGGGTAGCGGGCTTGCTAAGGCTGAGTGAGTAAGAGGAGGAGGGGAAATGTTCTTGCTATGCCATACGTGGAGGGGGGGTGAATTGGAAGGTGGGAGAGCGGGGTCGAAAAAAAAAAACATTAAAAGAAATAGTCTTTTTTAAAAAGTACCAGAAATAGTTACAAGCTCAAAAACTGACATAAGCCGAGATACACAAAAACAGAGGCGTAGCTAGGGGTCTGACATAAGCCGAGATACACAAAAACAGAGGCGTAGCTAGGGGTCTGAAATAAGACGAGATACACCAAAAAACAGAGGCGTAGCTAGGGGTCTGAAATAAGACGAGATACACAAAAACAGAGGCGTAGCTAGGGGTCTGAAATAAGACGAGATACACCAAAAAACAGAGGCGTAGCTAGGGGTCTGAAATAAGACGAGATACACAAAAACAGAGGCGTAGCTAGGGGTCTGACATAAGACGAGATACACCAAAAAACAGAGGCGTAGCTAGGGGTCTAAAATAAGACGAGATACACAAAAACAGAGGCGTAGCCAGGGATCTGACATAAGCCGAGATACACCAAAAACAGAGGCGTAGCTAGGGGTCTGACATAAGCCGAGATACACCAAAAAACAGAGGCGTAGCTAGGGGTCTGAAATAAGACGAGATACACAAAAACAGAGGCGTAGCTAGGGGTCTGAAATAAGACGAGATACACAAAAACAGAGGCGTAAACAGGGATTGGGCCAAGTCTTGCTGCCACCAGCGTAAGTAACTGACCGGTAATAGCACCACCCATTGGTATACTATGTCCAGCCCACCCCCTCTTTAGTAGTGATTTGGGTGAAACTGAAGATTAGCACCAACTCTACAATTGAAAGTGATTTTAGATGAAACAATATTAGCACCAACTCTTGAATTGGAAGTGATTTTAGATGAAACAATATTAGCACCAACTCTAGAATTGGAAGTGATTTTAGATGAAACAATATTAGCACCAACTCGACAATTGGAAGTGATTTTAGATGAAACAATATTAGCACCAACTCTACAATTGGAAGTGATTTTAGATGAAACAATATTAGCACCAACTCGACAATTGGAAGTGATTCTAGATGAAACAATATTAGCACCAACTCTAGAATTGGAAGAGAATTTAGGTGAAACACAAATTTATCAGTAACTCTAACATTTTCAGCATCATGTAAGCGTTTTGGGGGCGGGGGTTGTATATGAGATAGAAACATCTGATTTTTGTGCGGTGAGTACATTGGGGGTTAGAGGTTTTGTGCGGTGAGTACATTGGGGGTTAGAAGTTTTGTGCGGTGAGTACATTGGGGGT
>MUZC01000048.1:540986-554100 GCA_002072015.1 Radix auricularia | reverse complement strand
ATCACAACCCTAATATGCTATAAAGTACCGGTACATCACAACCCCAGTACGCTATAAAGTACCGGTACATCACAACCCTAGTATGCTATAAAGTACCGGTACATCACAACCCTAATATGCTAGATATGGTACCGGCACAACACAACCCAGATCTACTATAATACCGGTACAATACAGCCAAAAAATCTACTATACAGTACCGGTACAACACAAACATGATCTTCATTATAGTACCGGTACATTTACAAAATTTCAACATAGTTCCCACGCATAAAGCCCATCACAAATTGAGTTCCCCTATTAACAATATCAGATCTAATGGAACCCGATTACCGCCCGCACCGGAGTTGAAAAGGGGGGGGGGGGCGTTAAAACGAAGGTCAATGTATTTCCATAGGTGCACCAAACTTTTATTGAACAGATTTCTGTCCTTCTTATACACAAAATATGGTTTGTAAGTCATCGAATAATGTTTCAGATCAGTTGCACGTGGCTCTTTTTACTTTGCACACGGACCTAACAAACCTGAGAGTGAACATTGTCTACCTTTAAAACATCTACAGCTTATAAAGACAGCAATAACTACATTGTCTACCTTTGTAACATCAACAGGTTATAAAGACAGCAATAACATTGTCTACCATTGTAATATCTACAGGTTATAAATACAGCATTGCATTTATTCAGCATCTTCATAAACTCCCCCTAGACGTGCGCTGTAACATCACCAGTCTAATTTTGAGTACTCTTGTATATATTGCCGTACTTTAGAATATAGTAACATGATTAAGTATTTAATACCGTTCTTTTATGTATATTACGTACTTTAATATATATTACCGTAATCTAGTATATGGTACTATACTTTTAGTATTTAGCACCGTATTTAAATATATTATTACGACATTTAGTGTATATTAACGTATATACTTTAGTATACAATGCTGTCGAGAAGGGGTGACCTCTACGCGGTTCGACAGACGAGTAAGGTCGTGGAGCAGACCTGAAACTGACAACTCCTGCCATGGAATGCCGAAGGCCGATGTTAGGTGTTAGGTGCTAGTCACACATGATTACAGTCGCTTTTCGGATCTTAGGCAAAGCATTTAGATGCAATGCCGATGATGAAAACCAAAGTACCCGTTCAGGGTCGGGTTACTCCGAAGCGACCGTTTCGTCCTTAAATTAACCAGCAACGCCACTGAGCGGTGCCGGTTTAGGGCCAGGAGCACCGGCAGGGATTAGCAAAATATACCGCTAGGAACGCATTGGACGCCAGCTTGAGGAAACCTTCCAGTGGGGGTTACACCCTTGGTTGGGCAGTGATGGGCTCACAGCACTTTACATGAAAGTAGTAACATACATATAATAATAAGTAATAAATTAGCATTCATACCTAAGAACCACATTAATTATAGTACATAAAACAAAAAGCTACGTTAATCATTAAAAGAAATGGTGTTTCATTAATTTTGAAAATACATTTTGAAAAGATGTATCTTTAGTCTTGAAGGACTTGGTTGTTTGTATGCTTCGGATATGTAATGGTAAAGAATTCCATTGTTCAGCTGCCCAAAAGAGAACGACCATTCGCCAAATACCAAATTGTAGTATAAAGTACTGTATTTTAATTTAGTAAACTTACTTTAGAATATATTATCGTATTCTAGTATATAGTACTGCACTTTAATATATAGTACAAGCACTGACACCGGAAATAATTTGTGACCGGGGAAAAAAATGCATTTTTTCCCTTTATAATTGACTTAGCTAAAGGGTCACAACGAACACAAAGTTGAGAACCATGCAAATCTTTGAAGCTAATTGCCGACTAACATTTAAAGCTGTTTGCTTCATTAAAAGTTGACTTCTCAAAGGCTGAAGATACGAACGGCGGTTTTCAAACGATTGACAAACTAAGAGGGTGACCCACGTGATCTTCCATTCAATGAATGCAAACACACGCGGCCTCGAAGATAAAGGGTGGGGGCGGGGGTTGGGGCGCTGTATCAGGCTCCGGTATTTCCTTTCAAACCGAAGCAGTGCTTGATGGGAATATGATGAAAGTGGCTTCAGGTTAATCTCATGTATGAGTGGATATATCATGGCCTTCTTCAATTTCCCTTCCATGATTGTGACACTCGATGAAAATATTAGAAATCTATGTTTCCTAAACAGACAAAACGACAAGGCGACAAAACGACAAAGAGACAAAACGACAAGGTGACAAAACGACAAAGTGACTAAACGACTTGGGTACAAAATGACAAGGTGACAAAACGACAAAGTGACTAAACGACAAGGTGACAAAGTGACAACTTGTCAACCTTCTTTAATGCCTTATATTATATACAATAAAGTTTAATCAAAATTTTAAGACTTTGTTGAGCAATTTCAATTGAGTATATATATCTGTTCCATCTAAATGTTTTCCCTTACAGTTAAAGTAAATAACACAATGAGCTTTAGATTAAACCATAATTGATGGCTCACTAGTTCAACGTTAATATCGGGCCGATAGCCTTAAAATTCTATGTGTGTCAAATTCAAGCAATGATATCCAAGAAAAGTATGGTGCCATAGTATGTATTATGTATGCTTAAGTGTATCAATATGCATTCAGGGTTTTCTAATAATGATGTTCTGACATAGGCCCTTAACACTTGTTAGTGAAAGTTTTAACTCTTTGAACGGACCAGCACAGCAGTACTTGAAGGAATTAAGTTTAGGACATGTAACTTAAGCTTAAGGGGTTGTGTTCTTCTTTGCAGTCCCTTCTGAAAGTTATCATATGTGAATGAACACAGAAGAAAGTCCCTTTGCACAGGCTCATTGAAATTGGCGGAACCCAATTTTTGGAAGTCTTCCAAAACTTTAGGAGGAGATCGAAAACAAAGGCTAAGTTAAGTAAAAATTGAAAGACTTTTTGAGCAGGTCTTTGAACATTCAGAACTTAACGAGCATGCCAATCTAACATGGGTAGTGTTAGCACATCGAAAATGTTAGTCTAGCATCATGGATAGTGTTAGCACATCGAAAATGTTAGTCTAGCATGGATAGTGTTAGCACAACGAACATGCCAGTCTAGCATAGATATTGTTAGCACAACGAACATGCCAGTTTAGCATGGATAGTGTTAGCACAACCAACTTGCCAGTCTAGCATGGATAGTGTTAGCACAACGAACATACCAGTCTAGCATGGACAGTGTTAGCACAACGAACATGCCAGTCTAGCATGGATAGTGTTAGCACAACGAACATGCCAGTCTAGCATGGATAGTGTTAGCCACACAAGACATTGAATCTAAGCTAATTCAGGACAGTCAGTCTTAACTAAGCCAAGACAGACAATCTAAGTAACGACAGTCAAAGTCAAGACAGTCAATCTAAGTCAAACGACCAATTAACGCGTCATTAAACATAGTTTTATGGCCTTTATAACAGCGCCCACCCTTCTCTCAGACAGCGAGTTTTGTGCCAGTCTACTAAAGATCCATAGAAAACGTGACTCAAAAACATTACTGATGAGGGTGGGGGTTGCTGTACTATCCACGTCGTCGCTTCTGCTCTAACTTCAGAGACCAGGACAAAAGCAGGCTGATCATTGAATAAGGTCTACTGGTTTTAATGATACCCTTTTTATGGTCTTCATAGAGGATCCATTGTTCTCACCGGTCTCCGCTATTAGTTTACTAACAAGTTGTATCGGTCCTCGAGTTGGTTGTTGTAGTTAGTGTTATAGTTGCTGTTGTTGTACTTGCTGTAGTTGTTGGTGTTGCTGTAGTTGGTGTTGTTGAAGTTGGTGTTGCTGTAAATGGTGTCGTTGAAATTAATATCGTTGTAGTTGGTATTTGTGTAGTTGGTGTTAATGCTGTAGTTGGTGTTGCAATAAGTGGTGTTACTGTATATGGAGTTGTTAAAATTAATGTTGTAGATTTTGTAGCTGTAGTTGGTGTTGCTGTAGTTGGTGTTGCTGTTGTAATTATTTTTGTTGTAGGTGTTGTTGTAGTTGCTGTTGTTGACGTAGTTCTTCCACCTTTCTAATGCTCTAACAAAACAAAAAAAACATGTATCATTTTGTCATGACATACATCTTCTGTGTATTCTGTTATTATTAATTTTTTTTTTTTTTTTTTTGCAACATACGATCTTTTAATGGCTGTTATTAAGAGGACGTTTAACTTAGATTCCCTGTCTGCGCTGAAAACAAGGTTGGGGTACGGGTTAGTATTTATCTGACTAGACTGCTAATAAAGATGGCTTTTCTGGACTTATCAGCAAATTCTGCAAGACGAACCGACTGACTTATACACATGAGGATTTTATTCAAATTAATGGCAGGGTCATCTTCTACAGCAACGTCCAAATTAAGCAGAAATTACCTGGCCTAACCTACCAGACGTTTCCCCCCGCCATTTTTTGTTTGTTTCTTTCAACACCTCGCTGCTCAGTCCAGAAACTGTGTCCACTAACAAGTCGGTCGCCTATGTTTCCCCACCTGTGTTGAGCCCTACAGGTGGTTATTACAATAGGTGGCTTTGTTGAATGAAATGGCTCAGGTTTATGACCCGTCCGTCCGCTCTTATGGTTTAGTGCACTGGTGGCTGTTATCATTGTTACTAATCTGTTTTCTTTCGTGGTCAGTTTACGTGTACCTGGTGAATGGCAGTTCGTGTCTGATATAGTCCAACAACAGTACTTGATGGTGATATAGTCCAACAACTGTACTTGATGGTGATATAGTCCAACAACTGTACTTGATGGTGATATAGTCCAACAACAGTACTTGATGGTGATGTAGTCCAACAACTGTACTTGATGGTGATATAGCTCAACAACTGTACTTGGTGGTGATGTAGCCCAACAACTGTACTTGGGGGTGATGTAGCCCAACAACTGTACTTGATGGTGATGTAGCCCAACAACTGTACTTGATGGTGATGTAGCCCAACAACTGTACTTGATGGTGATGTAGCCCAACAACTGTACATGCTTCCGATTTGTACTGCTCCTTATTCCCATCACAGTTACGTGACATATAACGTGCGTTCCCGTCAAAGTTACGTCCCATATAATGTGGTTGTTATGTGCTGGTTGTTGATATCAACAAACGTTGATTGGGACCTGGTTTGGGTCTCTGTTTGGGATCTGTTTTTGAGCATGGTTGGTAATTGTTTTTGGAGTACGGTCGCTAACTATTTGGGGTACGGTCGGTAACTCTTTTTCGAGTACGGTCGGTAACTCTTTTTGGAGTACGGTCGGTAACTCTTTTTCGAGTACGGTCGGTAACTCTTTTTGGAGTACGGTCGGTAACTCTTTTTGGAGTACGGTCGGTAACTCTTTTTCGAGTACGGTCGGTAACTCTTTTGGAGTACGGTTGGTAACTCTTTTTGGCGTATGGTCGGTAAATGTTATGACCTTGACCAGACTTGGAAGCGTACGTCTCAACTGACAGCAAACGTCAAGGGTTATGGAATACTAGAAATTAAATAAAACAATATGAAAATCCACATTTCTCTAAGACTTTTCCTGTAGCATTAGCTTCTGGTGTATGAGCTTCTGATGTATGATATTCTGAAATATGTGTTGCAAGTAAAGAGATAAAACCAATGATCTTCTGAAATATGGGCTTCAAGTAAAGGGACACCGCCCATCACTGGCCTCCACGGCAAACACCTGCGCTAACTAACCACCCGGACGGTAGTAAACCCGGTGGAGAATTAAGAATAACAGCTGCTCACCTTGTTTAATTTGCATTTTTTTTATTTGAAAATATTATTTTGCTTTTTTTTTCCAGTGTATTTTTCACCAGAATGAAAACTGCGCCGCGCCAGCAACACTGAAATAACAGACAACTATAACGTCACTAAATATTGGGCAGCAGACCAGATTACTGCCGCGTCATTGTTTTTGTTTGTTGAAAGCAACGTTCGCACAACCCAAGGTTTAATTCAGGGTGAGAAAAGACGGGAGTCGAGGCTAAACAGCAGCGGAAAGGTCAAAGTTCACGGGAAAAAGGGGGTTAATGAACTGAAGCAGAGAACGTGCACTCTATAAAGGTCAAAGAAATTACGGTAAGATGACAATAGACAGGCTCATAGACTACCCCCCCCCCACATACACACACCAAATAACCTTGAATCTGCTCGTCTCATGGACGGAGGACCTCAACTACTACACCAGTGTTGGTGCTAGTTATCGGGGCTGCTGGGAAAAGGGGCTGCTTGGAATTTGGGCAACTATGAACTGGTGTTGCTTGGAATAGGGACTACTAGTAATTGGTGCTGCTTGGAATAAGGGCTACTGGGAATTTGGGCTGCCATAAATTGGGGCTGCTTGGAATAGTGGAAATGGATTGTTATTTTTGGTGCTGCATGTTAAAAAAGATCGACATGGGCCAGGGCCCAATATTTCTATTTCTATTATTAAGTTTATTTCCTCCAAATATCTGGATGCCTGTTGGACAGAGGTGCATAGTTCAAATGGCGGAAACTGAAACGGTATTGATTATTACTGCTCTTATCTGTTAGCGGAATAAAACTCCCAAAGTTGGCAGTCTCTAAATGAACATCAATGTCTCTAGACATCCTCGAATTTCTTGGCGATGTTACAATCAACTTGCGGGGTTGCAGCCCTGAGGTTTGCACTAAACCGAGTGAAACACAATCCACGTCACTCATTAAATAAACATCAACTAAGCTATGTCAACGTAAAGGGCGAGTTGAAATTCATATCAATGTCACAAGCGTCCCTAAAACTTATATTTTGCACTGCTTGCTCCTAGATTCATACACATTATCGTTACACAGAAATAAAGGCACTGCTAGAAATACAACAAACTTTAATGGAGTTTCCTACTTGCAACAACAACGAACACACCAAAACTCTCTCCCTTCCTACACATATGCCCCTGACGTCAACAACACAATCACTTTGCACGCGTTCGCCCCACTAACTTTTAATACCACAACAGCAAACATCAAACATACCACCGTGCGCAACTCACAACAACAAGTTACAAGGGCAAAATTGGTCATCTGTGACATATGCCCCCCTTTCCAGAAATTTTTCGAGGTCGACAAATTTCCATAATCTCAAATGACCAATTTTCAACTTTACTCATTACCATGATTACTTCTTAACATATTCTATGGACATATACTTTCAAATATCCCTGAACACTACTACCATTTCCTCTTAAATACAATAACTATTAATATTGCTCTCCAATATATCGACAAAGCATTTACATACAAATCAGTATACATTTCAAACCCAATAATTTATGACTTATAACAACTCAAAATATTATATTAACAGAGTAATCACACAAAAATCAACATGAACGTAATATTAATATTCTTTAGAGTCAGTGTCTCAATACATAGAACTTAAATTAATCCAGGGATGACTGTGCCTTGTAAGAACGTGACTCTCAACAGGAACAGGCACTATTCTCAGAACCCTTGCCAGCGCAAAACGAGCCGTGTTAAAGTACTTCAGGATGGTCACGCTAAACATGCACAGGGCTGTTGCAGTTACAACGAGCACTGGAATCAATGCCCCTTTCACAGTCTATGGCAAAATGACCAGTTCTGTCACATTTGTAGCATTTATTATCACCGGCTCCTCTCCTATTTCTAAAGTCCATGCGAGCACCACCACGATCTCGCCCGCTAAAGCTTCCCGCACCACCGAATTGGCCGCTGCGACAGTCTCTGGCCCAATGACCGGGCCTACCACACTTGTAACAAACTCCTCCACTCATGCTGACGTTTCTTATCCTCCGATTTTCACACCCACAATTCACCTTTCCCTCACCACACTCTCTGTCGGCGGACCATCGATGTGGCCCACTGCTTCGAACAAGTCTATCTCCAGCCGAGCGAATGGGCCCGGCTCCTTCCCTGTAACAATCCCTGGCGATACTACTTTGGGCAGTAGGACATTATCTTTTTCTTTGAGCTCGCGTTGTCACTATCGCCACCCTGTCCATGTTTTCATTGGTCCTTGCTCCACACACATTACCCACAATCAAGTCCACTATAGAATTCTCCACACATACCGCCTCCACCCTTCCACTCAGGTATGGTGTCGTTACGTTTATCATCGCCTTTTCTCCTCTGATAACCCTGGTATCTAACATTCTGATCATCTCTATTTCGCCAGTTAATTGGTCATCTCTCACATACTTTCTTTTGACCACCACTACTTCACTTCCTGTATATCTCAATACTTCAACTTTATTTGATCCTACGAACCCTTCTACAATCACCAACTTTCTTGCTCAAGTTTCTTTGTAGTCACCACCTCTTGGTAATTTTTCATCTCTGGCATCCACGGGTTGGCCAACATTTTCTCCTCCAACAGATGCGTTTAGGCTCTTATCCCACAGGCGTTTGCCCTTTGACCGTTTGCGCTCAAGAACACACGTCGTCGCCACTCTCTTTGCACTCGTATTGCCGCCTTCCCTTGTATTGGGACAATAGCGTGCTATGTGCCCAGCCCTGTGACACAAGAAGCAATTCACGTCTGATCCTGAACGTCCTTCAGCCACATTTTGCCTTGTCCCAGAGCCATGAGCAAAGCTTCTCTTCCTTGCCTCCAGGAACAATTCTGCAACTCGAGCACTTTCCTCCAGGCTGTCAACACTTCGCTCCTTTAAATGTATAGACAGATCCCCAGGACACACATCCATGAATTGTTCTTTCACAATGAGGTATATAAGACCGTCAAATGTTCTGTCTATTCCCGATAGGCTAATCCATTTCCACAAATAGCCCTTTATTCTTCCTTTAAAGATGGATGGTGACTCATCTGCCTGAGGCCTGCTCTTTCTAAATAGATCTCGATACCCCTCCTCTGTGAGATTGTACCTTTTTAGGAGCACTTCTTTCACCTTTACATACACCAACGCGTCCTCGTACGGCATTCTGGAGTACGCCTCCAAGGCTCGACCCGACAAAAGCGCACCCAATGACAGCGCCCAGTCGCTTTCCGGCCATTTACTGGTTCTAGCGAAAGTTTCGAACCTTGTAATGTATCCATCAAGCTGATCAACACCATCCAAAAATGGTGGAAGCGTGGGCTGCCTGAGCCTGTTATCTGACCCATTCGTATTCCCTCCATTGGCAGCCTCCAATCTCTTGACCTCTAACATGGCTGCTCTCTCGGCCGCCCTATCCGCAATTTCTCTCTCGACCGCCTTATCCGCCATTTCTCTCTCGGCCGCCTTATCCGCCATCTCTCTCTCATAATCTCTCGCTCGTTGTACCTCTCGCTCTATGTACTCTCTCCTTTCTTCACCTCTCAGTTGAAGGGCATCCACCAGTGCTAATATCTCCTCAAGAGTATTGACTGGCATTCTCGTTGTTTCAGCAGTGTCTATGTATTCCGTGTAATCCCGGACGAGCCCCCAGAAATGTCACAAGCGTCCCTAAAACTTATATTTTGCACTGCTTGCTCCTAGATTCATACACATTATCGTAACACAGAAATAAAGGCACAGCTAGAAATACAACAAACTTTAATGGAGTTTCCTACTTGCAACAACAACGAACACACCAAAACTCTCTCCCTTCCTACACATATGCCCCTGACGTCAACAACACAATCACTTTGCACGCGTTCGCCCCACTAACTTTTAATACCACAACAGCAAACATCAAACATACCACCGTGCGCAACTCACAACAACAAGTTACAAGGGCAAAATTGGTCATCTGTGACAATCAACATTAACATAATGCCCCTATCATGTTTCATAATGTTTTCTGGTTTTCCCCACGGGATAGTGTCTTTAAAACTAGTAAGTTGGTTGGTTAACTTTGTTTACATTGACATTGAGAAAATTATCGCAGAAATATTAGGCGAACTGCTAGGTCGACGATGAAGACACACATATATAAATAAACATGTGTACTTTTAACAAATCAATTTGGTAATCATTAAAATCTTAGATTCTCAAAATTGGGATCGCATAGGTACTATGTGAACGTTCAATATGTAGCGTGATAACAAGAAGATTTGTAGACAATGTTCCCTCAAAGGTTTTTTGATCCGTGTTCAAAGCAAAAAAAATTTTTTTAAATAAATAATAATTAATTAATTAATTAAAAATAATATATTAAAAAAAAAACAACGTAAAAAACAAAGTTTTGGACTATAAATGCTTTTTTTTACGAGATATTACGAAAACTATGTTCATTATTCATTATAATACGCTTCGCACGACAATTCAAAAATCTAAAATTGTAGTTATGTCTCATATATAAACGATTTATAATAATAATTTAAAAAACTAATACACTCTGCCTGCTAAAATTCAGCACGATTAGATCACGGGGAAAGTGTTATAAAATATGTTTACTATAGTGTGCACCACGAGACAGACAATCCATTACTAGCATTTACATTTACAGATCGGGAATATATTATAATAAAGTATCGTCAATATAATACGCACCGCACCGCGCGACAGGAAAATATTAAAAGTTTAGTTCAATATAATACGCAACGCGACACTCTAGCACAAAAATTAACATGCAAAAGATACATAGAGATAATTTTAAAAATTCATTAATTTAATCACAGAAAATGCGATCAATCTGCAATTTTTATAAATCATTCTTATCGTCGGCGCGAATCTGCAAAATTTCAGCTAGCTAGCATACGAGGAAGTGGGTTAAAAATCAAGCAAAGCGTTAAGCAATTAAGCAGACGCCACAAGTTAATGTAAATTATTTGTTTTAAAATTTAATTAAAATATCTCGTGTGCAAAATTATGTAATGTTTTACAAAATTTGCTGCCTGCGCGGTAATACTAAACTACTGAGCGATGTCAGTTAGATATCTGCGCAGCCGCGCAGCTTAACGGGAACAATGCTTGTAGATGCAGGTTCTGATCGCCAGACATGCATGTCTGTAAAGCTAAACGGAGCGCATGTCGAATGTGAACTTTGAACCTCTAGTTCAATTATAAAAACCAGAAAACATGTAGATGGAGGTTCTGATGGCCAGAGATGCATGCCGTCACATGCCTTGAAACAGGCGCCACTTCCTTGTAATCGTGTTACACCTTCTCGCGGGGTGGCCAAACAAGTGGCGGGGTTGGGGCATGGGGCCATAGAACATGCACTTTTAGTGTAAGCTTTTGTTTCCAGAGGGACGCTGATGGTAATCTGGCTTCTTTTAATCCGGGCTGAAGATCTCCCCGCGGCTGTGGATTATCTGATTGAATCAAAGACAAGTCTGGCGCTAACGATACATGCATGCGGCGACAACTTCCGAGATGTGGCTGTTTGTGGTGGTGTGTGTGTGTGTGGGGGGGGGGTTATCAACTAATACTAATACAGTTGTGGATTTGTCGAATTATATAGTGCTGGCTCTTGGTCAACTTAAACAAAGATCTGGTTTGGTCAACTTGGTGGTTAAATCAATTTATATAGCGGTACTCTTGGGATGATTTCTTGAAAGCTCGCACGCTGCAATAAATTAATTGTGATAAGGCCAGCCACTTTCCATCATGAAGATACAAGAAAAACGTCGCATAAAATGATATAACTCCTAATGACTTATTTACACGGATTAGACACAGCCTTCCACGGAACACTTACTTACACGAGTTAAACGCAGACTGCGACACAACATATTAAACATAGACTTCCACAAAATATTTTCGACACGACTTAAACACAAACTTTAACAGATTATAATTGACACGACTAAAACGCAAAGCCACCGCAGAACATAATTAGCGTCACTTAAACACAAACTCTCAAAGAACATCACGGACACACTTAAACAAAGAATTCCAGAGAACATCATTGACACAAGACTCTGGCTCTTCGCTTGCCATCTTTACACTGACGTTTTGTGGCTTATTTCCTCCCCGAAATGTTACAATCATTACAAGAATCGACACTAAATCTGTAAGAGCTGAATGAGAAATATCCAAAGAAAATACTTTTTCTTACATCAGCTCCGGCTGTCGCTTCAGGTTTACACTTTTTTTTTAGGTCGCAGCATTACCATTACGCCACGAATTGCTTCTAACAGTGATACAAGGCTTAGGAATAGTGTGACAGTTGATGGGAGGAGGACGATGTGCCCGACCCTGTCACAGCCCCACGACAATGTAACAGCCCCACAACACTGTCACAGCCCCACAACGTTGTCCCAGCCCCACAACACTGTCCCAGCCCCACAACACTGTCCCAGCCCCACGAGACTGTCCCAGACCCACGAGACTGTCACAGCCCCACAACACTGTCACAGCCCCACAACACGGTCACAGCCCCACAACACGGTCACAGCCCCACAACACGGTCACAGCCCCACGACACTGTCAGAACCCCACAACGTTGTCACAGCCCCACAACACTGTCACAGCCTCACAACACTGTCACAGCCCCACGACACTGTCACACTCACAGGCCTACGTCATTGTCTCGAGATGGTATGAATCATTCATGGCATCACTTGCACGATTCAGTGAGATTGTTTGACTAGGCGTAGGTGTTCGGCAACGCGTCTAGCTGTCTGACAAATATTAGATGCTGCTGATATATTTAAAGCATTTTTACTATGAATATTTCACAAGAGTTTATTGTCAGGTGCCATTAAGAAACCCACGGACTCCCGGCAGACGTGTTTAAAATGGCAACTATTGACCGCACACAGTTAATTTTTAATAAGAGACAAAGACTTCATTGAAACTAATTACTAGTGGAGCTAGAGGCATTCTAAAGAAGATTGGTAGAAGTTCTCCATTACTCGAGCTTAATTCTTTAGCTTTGAGACCATTTTGTAGAAAGGAATATGGGAAGTTGTTTGGCTATTGGTAGATAACATTTAAACTTTTGAAATGATAGATTCCAGCTAAAACATCGACCGTATCATGTGCAACAGATGACAATAAAACATCGACTGTGTCATGTGGGATAGATGACATTAAAACATCGACTGTGTCATGTGGGATAGATGACATCAGGGGCGTCGCTAGGGTTGGTGACACCCGGGGCGGTAGTTCATGGTGTCACCCCTTCATGACTTAAGGGGGCGTTTATAAATGACGTCTCGCGACGTTGCCGATTTCCCCCCCCCCCCACCCC
>MUZC01000048.1:525674-537857 GCA_002072015.1 Radix auricularia | reverse complement strand
CCCCCCCCTAGCGACGCCACTGGATGACATTAAAACATCAAATACATAAACTATGACAGATTGTACTAATACAAAAATACACTTCATTGTCGGCTCGAACATGATGGTTACAGATGGCTACACAGAAAGATCAACAGTAGAGTCTGATATTCAGCGGATAGCTTGACAACAGACAACAGTCGTGAGCCAAAAGAGCAACAAAACATCAGACTTCTTATGTCCCTGGTCGTTACACACTCAACATTCTAACATCCCTATTTTGACACCGGCCCGTTAAAACACGTATCTTACATACAGGAGTTAGCGAGCCTGCGTTAAAATGTTCGCGATCGTTCAAACTAATAGACCTGATACATGAGATTGGCGATAACACAGGGGAGACTACCAGCACAAGACGTAGTGAAAACTCAGGAAGAACCGAACTTTTTAAACCAGACGTACAAGGAAGGGGTAAGGCTGTGTAGATTTTAACGGCTTTTCAGAAATGTTGAGGCTCGCTTGCGCAGTAACAACAAACTGAACAGGGATCATAATCATCAGAGTATTGATCGCTCACCATTTTAAGGAATAGAAGAGGAGACACACTAACTCGAGGTGAATCAGTGGTCATATGTAACGGCTAAGAGGAATTTACAATAATTAGCTCTTAGGATCAATCAGTGGTCAGTCATACATATCTAATAGCTGGCTGGAATTTTCAATAATTGGCTCTTAGGATCAATCGGTGGCCAGCCATATATATCTAACAGCTGCCAGGAACTTACCAACAATTGGCTCTTAGGGTCAATCGGTGGTCATATTTAACAGCTGGCAGAAACTTACCACCAACTGGCTTTCACTTGAGACCCTATGGCTGTGCTACTGAAGTCTTATGTCTAGCACAGGTAGCCCCATGTCCGGCACTGAAGCCCCATGTCCGACACCGAAGCCCCATGTCCGGCACTGGCCCCCCCCCCCCATGTATCATAAAGGATACAGCAGACGTGAACGGGTGTTACGTGAGCCAGTGTAAGAAAACACGAGTCGCCTAACCAGTTCTGAGATACCAGTAAACATTGTGACGTACGAGTAGGACACTTTTGGCGTTTAGAAAGAACAAGAACAACAAAAGATTGCCTCCCCTTCCGGCAGCGCTTGTTTGACGCTGTTAATGAATGCTGGGTGTTAAATGTTTATGTGATGGGAGATTAAATGAGTCGAGGGGTGGGGGGTGAGTGTGGTGTGTGTGTGTTTGCGAATAAGCTTATCTATTCCCAGCACAGCAAAGAGCAGTTAATGTAGCATCATTAGTTTTAATGGCGGCGTTACTTATTCAAGCCCTTAGGGAGCAATGCCTAATTTGGAGAGTTCATAGCATAAGACGTTGCGTAACTATTCTGTTAAATATTGGCAAAAAATGAACAAAAACAAACTCGATAATGTGATATACATAAAATATATCCTAACTATTCCTAACCAAGCAAGACTTTGATCGCCCACATCACGTGCTGTGTGTGTGTGTGTTGTTTTTTAAAACGGACATATTCATTTACTGAGTCTGTGGTTTCTGAAATTATCCGGACAGAGCTCTACTCTCACACATGAAAGTTGGAGAATCGCTGTACTAGAAATGACCCTGAACCCAAGGTCGGAAAACATCGTTTAAGAGAATCAATAATCAGCGCTGAGTGCGCAGGATCTTCAATTGTTTCTAATGTATGGCATAACTGATCGGCTGGGCCGAGTGGTTTCATGGCCACGAGCTCTGGGCAGAGCTACTGGATCTCTCACAGTTAAGTGACAGCACATCCGTTATGAACATCGGCCACCGGTAGCGGCGGCTTGAACAACAAGTTCCAGGTGATACGGGTACTCAACTTCAGTGATCCTCAAACTGGTGGTTCACTGCGCGGCACAAACAACGAGTTCCAGGTGATACGGGTACTCAACTCCAGTGATCCTCACACTGGTGGTTTACTGTGCATCACAAACAACAAGTTCCAGGTGATACGGGTACTCAACTCCAGTGATCCTCAAACTGGTGGTTCACTGCGCGGCACAAACAACGAGTTCCAGGTGATACGGGTACTCAACTCCAGTGATCCTCAAACTGGTGGTTCACTGCGCGGCACAAACAACAAGTTCCAGGTGATGCAGGTACTCAACTCCAGTGATCCTCAAACTGGTGGTTCACTGCGCGGCACAAACAACGAGTTCCAGGTAATGCAGGTACTCAACTCCAGTGATCCTCAAACGAGTGGAACACGGACAGGAACGTTTAACAACAAGCTCCAGGTGATACGGGTAATCACTCCAGTGATTCTCAAACTGGTGGTTCACTGCGCGGCACAAACAACGAGTTCCAGGTGATACGGATACTCACTCCAGTGATCCTCAAACTGATGGTTCACTGCGCGGCACAAACAACGAGTTCCAGGTGATACGGGTACTCAACTCCCGTGATCCTCAAACTGGCGACACACGGACGGCACTAGGAACACGTTCCAGGTGATACGGATACTCAACTCTAGTGCTCCTTGAAGTGGTTGCACACATACCGACACACAAAAAACACGTTCCAGGTGATACGGGTACTCAACTCCAGTGATCCTCAAAATGGTGAACTACCGATTGGCAACTGGCATTCAAGGGAATGAAAGAAAGAATATACATGGGGAACACTTGTAAACAATTACCTCAACGATCGGGTCGAAGAGAAGCCTTCTCGGATGAAATAACACAAGTAAAAGCGAGCTAAAAATAGCACCCCTCAGCCGAGAAGCTATATCAGAGACAGCGAGATTGCAGCTAAGTGGTGTAAGCGAGGAAGAAATAGACTTCTCATATGGTTTCACGTGGAATCAATGTGGAAACGGGCAGGTCTGACATTGCTTAATCGGTCTGACAAGATGACGTGGCACACAAGGATTCGTTACACCGACTGCACGCGAGTCTGTTGACGATTACGAGTACAGCACATTTACAAAAACGACTCTCGGGTCCTGGTGTGCAATATCATGTGTTAAATGTTTGAATCATTTCGTACATTAAGTCAAGTCAATCATTGGTATTGCACATTAGTCAATTGATTTTTGACATTTTAAATCGCCAACAAGGACAAACAACACATGATTGGTGTTTACGCTGAGATTAGATTAAATTATAGATGTTTCACAGTGTGCCTCTAACTAAATGCCTCATTTTTTTCAGCTGTTACTTTTCCAATCAGATGCCATTAATGAACACCTTTCACCACTGAGGTGTCCTGGGTGGGACCAGACACGATAGCTCATTACATAGGCTTACAGTTGAGGACTTGGGTGTCGCCAACCTATTCAAGTTTTTTTTTCATGGTCATTAGCTGTCAAACGAGCAGTTCTGTGGCGAAATCATTAGGGTAGAGATCTTATGTCAACCCTGGTTTAAGGTAAGAACAAGGTCGTACATACTTGAAGGTCGTCTGCCACACTAACAAGTGGGTTCAATAATGGAGGCTGGCGGTTGCCAATGACGAGGGGGGGGGGGTCCTCATTAATCGGCAGCTAGAGAGAGGATCTCATTATTGTCATTAATCGGCAGTTAGAGAGGGGGATCTCATTAATGTCATTAATCGGCATTATCTCCCGTCGTCCCGTCTTCCAGACATGTAGTTATTTGACCGTTATTAGAGGTAAACTAAGCCGTGACGTCAATGTGCATCTGGTGTCGCTGATCGCGCGGGAGAGTCAGGTTTTGGCAGAACTTGCGTTATTGGACGTCACCGTAGAATCAGATCTCATTTACGTATTATTGAAAGTATTAACAATGGACAGTGAAGTAGATCTCAGTTACTTAGCGATCAAAGTATGGGTAAATTTATGGACAGTGAAGCAGATCTATTTATTTAGAATTGAAAGTATGGGTAATAGACAGTGGTTCATATTTCAGGCCTCTTCATTTAGTGTAGACTGTAGAGCGACCCGTCCTAACTTTGAGAACTTCAAAAACTTGAAGCAATTGTCAGCTTTGCACAGCCTCTTTAATGAATAGGCAAATAGATTTAAATGTGAGAGTAACTGACACGTGAACAGTGGCGTACCCAATGTTATTTCGTGAATGAGTGACGTAGCTAAGGTTATTTCATGAATGAGTGACGTAGCCAAGGTTATTGCCACCTATGAGCGTCAACATTTTTCCGCCCACTGAAACAGGGTAAAAAAGCGACTCTCCGTCTACTTCCTAAACCCAAACCAGTTTCGCCGCCTCTGACATTTAAAGCACTAAGTAACCCGGTCTGCTATGGGAAATTCACAATCTGAATCCCGCTAATCGACTTTTTAATAATAATCATGAAAAGAAAAACACAATAGCTATTCAGTGAATGCAAGTTTAATATCTATTAGTGACAAATTTATGACAAAGCGAGAGAATGGAATTAAACAGGGGGACCATTATTCACATGGGGACTCAAAATAAAATTAACGATTAGAAGGGAAAAAAGTCAAATTAAATCAAATCAATCTTTCAACGTTACAGTTTTCGAACTTCGAGATTTGGGAGGGGAAAAAATCTGTTTGTGTTGGAGAGTTATCTGTATTGACATTTTCTTAAATAATGTTTTATGAAAGACTTTCAGTTAAAGACAAGTCAAAATGCACCAACAAATAAATTTTAAAAAATACAAATTATTATGTAAAGCTATTGGGTAGTCATTTATCAAAGAAATAAGGAAGAACAGAACAAAGTGTAATTAAAATCATTAGTGTAATTAGTCATGAAAATCAAGGTCTAGAAAAGTTTAAAATAAGTAATATGGATAATAGCTGAATGAATTAAGGCACTATTAATAAGAGCACAATAAATTAGAGCACAAGGATAAGAGCCCAATGAAATACGGCACAATAAATTAGTGCACTATGGAAAGGAGCAGAATAAATTAGGGTACATTTAATTCAATTAATGTAAATAGCCCGCAAATTGTTAAATGTCTTTTTTTTCCTCCCCAGTAGCGATGAAACTAGTTTCAATAATATGAACCATTAACTTCATGTTTACCAGTTCCGATGAAATGTGACACCCTGCATGTACCTATAAAATGTGGCACCCTGCGTGTACCTATAAAATGTGGCACCCTGCATGTACCTATAAAATGTGGCACCCTGCATGTACCTATAAAATGTCCCCTGACCATACACAGGTGCAGACGAGGTCATTGGCCGACCCCAGGACAGCCTCACATACCTGGAGCTAAGTGAAAGAATGCCGACAATGAGAGGTGGGCACACCAGAGATAACACCTGACCTTCAAACCAGGGAATTGTGGACGCGGGGCTCACCGCCTCTATTCGACGTGTTGCCCTAACAATCGACCTGGTCGTGACTATATAAGATATACGGCCTAGGCCTAGTCAGAGGGTGACAATATCAGATAATACGGCCTAGGCCTAGTCAGAGGGTGACAATATCAGATAATGCGGCCTAGGCCTAGTCAGATGATGACAATATCAGATAATGCGGCCTAGGCCTAGTCAGAGGGTGACAATATCAGATAATGCGGCATAGGCCTAGTCAGAGGGTGACAATATCAGATAATGCGGCCTAGGCCTAGTCAGATGGTGACAATATCAGATGATACGGCCTAGGCCTAGTCAGATGGTGACAATATTAGCCTAGGCTTGGTCAGAGATGTGCGTAGTCTCCAATGTCTATGTAGAGAATGTAGAGACTTGTGAGACTATCAGCTTCAGCCTGGTCACATAAGCCCCTAGTCTTCATATACCTAATAAAAACAAGTTGTAACAATATCGACTATGCTGGCTAGGGCCTGGTTAGAGTCCCACTGAGCACAAATTGTAACATCCAAGAGAGACTCTAGGTCAAACTAAAGCTATTTCATTGTCTGCCTCACATGTAAGAGCAACTTAAGAGAAATTTTAAGTGTGAGGGACAAACAGAAAGCTGGCTGTCCGGTGTTCTTTAGAAAGTTCAAAGCTGAGAGCACATAGTCTCTCTACAGGCCACTGGTGCTGGTGGTGTGTCTTTTGTTGGTGGTGTG
This sequence comes from Radix auricularia, assembly GCA_002072015.1. Taxonomy (NCBI): domain Eukaryota; kingdom Metazoa; phylum Mollusca; class Gastropoda; family Lymnaeidae; genus Radix; species Radix auricularia. The sequence goes on along the minus strand of MUZC01000048.1, from coordinate 531,844 downwards.
TATGCGTGTCTACAGTACAACACCACTACTTGTCTATAGTACACAACCACCACTACTTGTCTATAGTACACCACCACCACTACTTGTCTATAGTACACCACCACCACTACTTGTCTATGGTACACCACCACCTCTTGTCTATAGTACACCACCACGACTTCTTGTCTACTGTACACCACCACCAATACTTGTCTATAGTACACCACCACCACTACTTGTCTATAGTACACCACCACCACTACTTGTCTATAGTGCACCACCACCAATACTTGTCTATAGTACACCACCACCACCACTTCTTGTCTATAGTACACCACCACCACTTCTTGTCTACTGTACGCCACCACCAATACTTGTCTATAGTACACCACCACCACTACTTGTCTATAGTACACCACAACCACTACTTGTCTATAGTACACCACCACCACTTCTTGTCTATAGTACACCACCACGACTTCTTGTCTACTGTACATCACCACCAATACTTGTCTATAGTACACCACCACCACTACTTGTCTATAGTACACCACCACCACTACTTGTCTATAGTACAAGTGCCAGCTGTTGTGCCCGGGACGACCGACTTTGAGAGGACCAAAATGGAATCAATAGAAGCATTAGTAGCATCGAGCCGAGGGGACCAAGTACCTTACATTCTCACCGTCACTTGGAGCAGTATGGATCTCTTCAAGGTAATGCCTCAAACAACTGGGTCACTGGGTCATGCCAGCTTTTGTAAACAAGTCCTTTACCTTTGGGGCCTCTCCTGGAATGTGACTGAATGGAGCTGCAGCCAATAATACATCTACAGTGTCGCGACACGATACATTCTCATTAGTACCTGTTGTCACACATCTATAGTATCACGACACCATACATTCTTATTAGAACCTGTTGTCACATATCTATAGTGTCACGACACCATACATTCTTATTAGTACCTGTTGTCACATATCTTATGTGTCACGACACCATACATTCTTATTAGAACCTGTTGTCACATATCTATAGTGTCACGACACCATACATTCTTATTAGTACCTGTTGTCACATATCTATAGTGTCACGACAAGATACATTCATATTAGAACCTGTTGTCACATATCTTAAGTGTCACAACACCATACATTCTTATTGGAACCTGTTGTCACATATCTCTAGTGTCACAGGATAGTTCAAGATACATTTAATTAGGAACCTGTTGTCACATATCTATAGTGTCACGACAAGTTACATTCATATTAGAACCTGTTGTCACATATCTACAGTGTCACAAGATAGTTCAAGATACATTTTATTAGGAACCTGTTGTCACATAGTCACATAACATTGTCACGTGTACATTAAGTTGTAACCAGATGATTCACATAGTAAGCTTCTTTCAACATCAACACTATCACGAAGAGCATCTTTTACTTCCATCTTACATGCTTCCTGTCAATAATATCTTTAATATTGTGTAGACTCTAGAGCGAAACTAAGAGTTAGAAGCAAGTAGTAGAAGTCAGAAGTGCACAATTAACTCAAAGTTAGAATTAACTTAATCAGACGCCCACGTTGGTGCCAATAAACACAAGGCAATGTCGGCGACATTAAATCAAGTCTATTACTATTAGAAATAAGAGATAATTGAAGTTTGTAGTTTTGGTTTGTGTTTAGATAATTCATGTTTGTATTACTGCTTAGTGACTTAGTGTTTAAAACGAGTTATAAAACAATTTTGCTTGGCCATAATTAAAGAAAATGATGAGCATGCTCGCTATATTCTGAAGACATTTGTTTATTCTGTGCTGTAGAGTAGTGAGCGATACATACATCTTTGTTGGCAATGTTCCCTCGGGTATCATAATTCAGAAGTTGTGCACATTTTTCCAACAAAAACAATGTTCCACTAACATCATAAATTATGCTCACTTTTCGAACAAGAGCATCATTCAATCAGTATGAGAGGTTATAGGTCAGGTTCGCTTTACCAACAAAAGCAACTTCTAAACAACACAATGAGACTTCAGTGTAGGGTAAACCCGCTTTCATATACTAGAGCAACGAAAATAAATGGAATTTAGAACGTTAGGCATCTATTTCTTTTACCATAGTTTCTACACATATGAAACAATCAACATTGTGGGGAACATTTCCAAGATCCTCTAACTTGATATTATTGAACACCCTGTTTAACCCCCCCCCCCACACACACACACACCCCATCAAGGGGCTCAACTTTTCGGGTAATGAGATTCAAGTTAGAAGTGGCCATAACTCCAGGATGTGTGTTCAATGGCTTGCTAAGTGGTTCTATAACGTGACGACTTATGTCCTATTCAAGCAAATACTGGAGGCACTTTCTTCTAAGTAAGTTGTACAATAACTACAAAGTCTTCAGTAGCAAACAGAACTTGCTGCTAATTTACGTTGGTTTTTGGGGAGACGGGGTCATAATCATATTAGCCATCACTCGCCCCCAATCATTAGCCACCAACAGCACCCAATTATTTGGTCATCACATCACCTAATCATAAACCACAAGCACCCAATCATTAGCCACCAACAGCACCCAATTATTTGGTCATCACATCACCTAATCATAAACCACAAGCACCCAATCATTAGCAACCACTAGCACCCAATTAGTTGGTCATCACATCACCTAATCATAAACCACAAGCACCCAATCATTAGCCACCACTAGCACCCAATTAGTTGGTCATCACATCACCTAATCATAAACCACAAGCACCCAATCATTAGCCACCAACAGCACCCAATTAGTTGGTCATCACATCACCTAATCATAAACCACCACAAGCACACAATCATAAGCCACCACTAGCACCCAATTAGTTGGCCATCACATCACCTAATCATAAACCGCCACAAGCACAAAATCATTAGCCATCACAAGCCCGAGATTATTACCTTAAGATAATATGAGTAAAAATCAGCTATTAGTCCAAAGACTTGGAGGTTACAGAAAATAGCGATGCAACTTTGAACTAATCCGATGGACAGCAAGTTCCTAAGCACTGGGGGGTCTTATAATTATGGACCAGTAAAACATGATGTTTACATGGCCCTTTCAATATCCACATTTCTAAAGTCTACGACTTGATGGTGATTTTCCTCTACAGCAAACAAAGACGTTTCTTAACTATTTATTGCATGAATGTGTGTATTGGTTAACTCGCACGTCATCAGTGGGTCTGTTACCCAAGTGGATGGATATCATTTCGACGTGTGGATGGTCAACTCGTACGCTATCAGTGGGTCTGTTACCCAAGTGGATAGATATCATTTCGACGTGTGGATGGTCAACTAGCACGTCATCAGTGAGTCTGTTACCCAAGTGGATAGATATCATTTCGACGTGTGGATGGTCAACTCGTACGCTATCAGTGGGTCTGGTACCCAAGTGGATAGATATCATTTCGACGTGTGGATGGTCAACTCGCACGTCATCAGTGGGTCTGTTACCCAAGTGGATAGATATCATTTAGACGTGAGTATGGTCAGCGTGTATGTCATCAATATATAGCCATGAGGAGTGTAAGGTCAGTTGATCTATTCACTAACATGTCTATAAAACAGACCATTCAACTCATTCCGTTCAACACTGATGGATACTTCAATTCTATGCGCATGCGATATGAAAGTGTTGTTTACCATTAATAGGTACAGGAACGTATTAGAATTGAATAACTTGGCCAAACAGTTGCAAACCACGACGTAAACTCTTAGACTCTTAATGGCTAACAAGCAGATTTTCCTCCAACTTTCAGCTGATTTTAATGTTTAATTAATATCAAAAATGAATAATAACAAGAAAATAATTGTCTATTACCCAACCTAACACTAGGGAAGTAGAAACGAATGGAATGTTTATAAAGTCTCATAGAAAGTCAACTCTGTCAACTGATATGAGACTTCAATAAGGACATATCGCTAGAGCGACCAGAATAGTTTCTGACCTTAAGTAACACCAATGAGCTCTTAAAGTCTTATAGCAAGTTAACTGATGGCAAATAGCGGGATAACAACAAAAAGAGACGAGAAAGCTCTACACAGTTAAGAGTTAATCAAAAGGAAGTTGAGCAAATCTTATTATAGAATACTTACCAACACACGAACAAGAGAAAAATAATAGCGCCAAAATCGATGACGTACAAATACTCCAATGATTGAGTAACAACTGCATTATGGGCCTGAATCTGTTGTGGGTTAGGGCACGAGGGCACTCATGGTCGCCTCTTGAACATCAAACATTCCTGGGGTGGAAATGCAAAGAACATTTAATAAATAATTTAGATCAATGTTGATAATATAACATTAAACACAATAAAAACATTGTATCTAATAAACATGTTAAATTAATGTTTTATTGTAGCATATTTTTTTAATATATGCATATATTTTGCTCCCGGAAACACTAAAGCTGTTTAACATCAATCATCAAATGTTGTTTGCTCCACTCCTTGCTTTTCATGTGATTTACCACACATGGGACGTGTCCTCCACACCAGGCAAAGAATGAAAGTTAGCATCATGGTTCTCATCTCATAAGTCATGAGACGCGATTCTTTTGGTACTGATTGTCTCCATGAGAGATGGAACAGTTAGTGGCGTAGCGCGGGGGGGGGGGGGGGGGGGGGGGGGGAAGCGAGGAAGGCAAATGCCCCGGAGGCAAATTCTTAGTCATTAATTAGTTTATAACAATGAAAATTGCATAAGAAATTGGAGCTTTTTAATCAAAGTACAAGAAATTCTAAATAAGAATATAACAAAAGAAATAAAGGAACTATTTTATAGCATCTGTAAGTTTCAACTGTCAAGAACTTCAAATTGCTTATTGGATATACATTCCTCTGACGCTAATGCTAGTGAGTTGAGAGAAAAAAACAACAACAGAGGCTTAGATCTAAGTAGTATGAGAACGTGACACTGATGTGGTGGTAACTTGACTGTTTCTTAAAATTTGACAGCCACTCCTGTTGTAAAAGCAAACATAACTGTACCATCTCGATGTCATGTGCCTATCGAATAATCTGAGTAGCATATTGTTGAGGGGCGACTAATTTCCTCGTTAATTTGCTTCTACAAATAAATAACGTTAAGAAAAGTTTTTAAAAAAATAAAATAATAGCCAAGATAAACTAAAGAAAGGACCTATTTTAAAATATATGAACGTATCTAAAGTAAAAAAATTCAAATTCCATTATTTATATGATATCTTCTGTCTGATACTAATGCTACTGAGCTGAAAAACATAGAAGCTGAAGTAGTGTACGAACATGACAATAATGTTCTAGTATATATAAGTTTCATTTTAACGTAAATAAGCTCCTGGAAAAAAAATATTCACGTACTTATATGGTTTATTCTTTCTCAGCATCATTATTTTAATTTCAATGTCTAGTTTTGCAGTGGCGGATTTAGCTTTGTCTGCGTGTGGGGGGGAGAGGAGAATTTCAGGGGGGCGCCGCCAAATTTTTCTAATAACCTATCATTCCGTAAATACTAATTATTAGCTTTAAAATTTAGTAAATTTTCCAAAACATCGAACAAGTCAAGTAGATTCAACGATATAAACAGATATTTTTTTCAAAATGATAACGTAAATTTATGTCAATCGTAAATCTATATTTTTTTTAATCTAAGAAAGAAACTCAGTTTAAACAAATTTATATAGAGCCCTGGGCTCTACTTACATTCCTATCGATGTGATTTCATTGAAGCAAAATGATTTATCGTTGATTCAAAGTCAACTTTCTCACATAGATCACGTTCATTTGAAATCCAGACAGACGTACGTTTGTCCTTTTGAGCGCATATAATTTTTGATGATTTTCAATCACTGCTAACAGAAAGATTCAAGTATATTTTATACAGTATTGACAAATTAGATACCTGATGCCATTTGTTTTTCAGTCAAGAATGGCAAACTCATTAAGTTTTAGTTCACTAGATAGTGATGGGCGTGTTGATGCATACAAATCTTTGAAAGTGTAATATTCAACGATTGCTTCTTCAAGGTTAATGTCGTGTATGTTAATTTTTGCACAAACTTCGATAAGATTCTTTATTTTTTCGACATTTGTGATGGATCATTACAATAGAAATAAATAACTATGCCCCGAAAGTAATTAAATCGATCTCCTATTTGTGTTACAAAT
>MUZC01000048.1:502818-518359 GCA_002072015.1 Radix auricularia | reverse complement strand
TTTTGTTTGTTTTTTTGGTTTTTGTGGGGGGGGGGGGGGGGGGGGGATATGGCAAAATTTATATAAGCCTGTAAAATTGACAGTGTGAAACTATCTGATCTTGAGAAATCAAAGAGGCATATGGCATCTAATTTGAAACGTTTTGAGCTGGAAAACAGGCTAACAGCACGATGCACAATTAACTAGCAAAGTCAAAAAGTAATAAACAGAGAAAAGGCTCGTTGGTATAGTTTTTTAGCCGTCTCATGGACATTGTCCAATTTCTTGCTGAACACAGCTTGGCCTTTCGAAGTTCAGTCGATAAATTACATCAGCCACACAATGGAAACTTTTTGGGGCTCGTTGAATAGCTGGAAAAATTTGATCTGGTTTTGCAGAAGCATATTCGAAGAATACAAACTGATGAAATTCATGATCACAGCTAGGGAAAGTGGATTCAAAACGATCTCATTTCGTTGATGAGAAATAAGGTACGGAAAATTATAGCAAAAATAATAAAAATAGCTAAATACTTTTTAAAAATACTTGATTGCACACCAGACAAAAGTGATCCAGAACCGATGTCACTGACAATTCACTATGTAGGCCCAGGAGGTAGATATTCTGAAGCAATTAATGAGCACTTCATACGTTTTCTTAAAGACGAAAAAGTACTGGACAACACCAGCTTGATTGGAACTGACAAAAATTTGCTTAGATATCTAGTATTATCTACTGCCTTGTGGCCGTCCATAAATGATGTGGGGGGAGAGAGAGAGAGAGGTCACACATTTGTGACGAGGGGAGGTTTACTGTGATGCCACATCGAAAAGTGAAACTTAAATAAATGCACCACTTACTTAAATATTTGATTGCTTACTATTATTTAATGGCGTTTTACATGGCTTCACGCGTGTCATAATATTAGAGTGCAGCATATTCTAAATGCATACTTAAATGACCAAAAGTGATATAAAAAAATTCTCATTTTCAAAGAGAAAATTATGTTTTTATGGGTGGGGGCGGCGCAAAGGAGGGAGGTCTAACTTTTTTAACGACATAGGGGGGAGGGGGTTAAAATCCTTCAAAATTGCGTGGGCCCGCTCATCTTTTTCTGCTTTGGGCCCCCATACTCTAAGGCCGGCCATGCATGGGACATGGTGTTTTTTTAGATTAGGTCTGTTCTGCACTTACCCTAGTTTTTTTCATGTCAATTTGTTTGTGTTTTGTCTGGCACTTACCCGAGCAACGCCCATGTTAATATGTTATTCTGCTTTGCACTCATCCGAGCTACACCTATGCCCTATGTTGTTGGTTTTAATCTTCACGAAAACGTTTACCGCCATTCTTGTGGAGCGCGAGCTGATACTGTCAAAGAATATCTTTAGCCACCTTAAGACTGAGTCGAACCCCAGCAAGTCAACATGACCGTTCATATCAAAGGTGATTTAAGTCTTATGGAAGGGCGGTTCTTAAACTTTCATCTGCAAATGGGAAATAATAATCGAAGGAATGTAACGGCAACGGAAACACTTCGGGTGGTTGTTTAAAAGACGTCAATTTTCTAAGTCTAAGTCTTAGGACCCTGAAGGGAAGATGTACTCGGATATGGGAAAACCAAACGGGGGGCATCTGATAAGCATTAAGATTAAGAGTGGAGATAGGGTACACCCTCAACAACTCGAAGGCAGAAAATACTGATGATCTATAATAGATGAACTTCATACTGCGGTAATGAGATGTCAGTCTTCGGACTCATTAGTTATGTTGGGTGGCGTGGATTGACTGGCTGGTAGTGTACCGTTACACATAACGCTTAAATCAACAGGAATCGCGACACACAAGGCATGTCTGAATTGCCTGTAAGTTCATATCCCCATCACAATGTTGCTGTTGGTGATTGCCAAACAATTGCTTACCATGTCTATGTATTGATTTTAGGGCTGCTGAAATTAACGCTTAATCAACAATCGTTAAAAAAGTAATAGATTAAAAGTAATTTAATCGATTAAAATTTAAGACAATTTTATATTTTTAAATTATTATATTTTTTGCTACTTACACACGTTTACCTCGTATTATTATTATTTATTTAGATGTGCATACGTAAAACAAAAAGGATTTTCTTCATTATTTCATGCATAGCATAACGAGTTACGTAACAAAATTTAGAATTACCGCGACTTACCGATTTCGCGAAATAATGAATCATAACTTAACAGGATATACTTTTTGCGTTAAATAAAATATAATAAATCAAAATTAATCGATTAATTTTTACAGATTAATCAAAAAATATTAATCAGTACCAGCCGTGATCAATTTATTATATTTAATGCAAAATGAATATTTATAACTTCTTGAACCATTTATATATTAAATATTATGTTGAATATCGCCAAAAAATTACATACTCAAACATTTTTAAATTAGGTAATGTGACTTTAATATATTTTAATATAATCATGTTTTAGTACTCAATTTCTGTGAAAATTACAATTGTGCATCTTCTCTGGTAATACGAATTCTATTGGTGTATTAAACTTAAAAGAACCCCGTTTCTGTTCTAAATATATAATATTAATAATCCAAATATAAACGATTCATGAACTGAAAAACCTAAGCAAACAACATACCGCCAGATTGGCATTTCATTTACCTTAAACATCATAGAAAAACTACGGTGTGCAGCTAGTACTATGTAAGGTGTAAATTAATTGAGTGTTGAGGTTAGTTTTTCAAAATCTTTTAACACTTAGATCTATAGGTTTGTTGCTCAAATGCGTCGCTTTCTCGTGAATAAAGCCAAAGGAGAGAAAAATATCACCCCACCACAGCCATCCTAAACGGTGCAGACTCTAAATCGACATCAGCGGAAACTATCATGCACATCGCATATTCTGAACTCCCTTGCACATAACATGGCCTAAACTACCTTGCACATAACATGGCATGAACTACCTTGTACAAAGCATGGCCTGAACTACCTTGCACATTGGCTGTTCTGATATACCCTGCACATTGCCTGTTCTGATATACCCTGCACATTGCCTGTTCTGATATACCCTGCACATTGCCTGTTCTGATATACCCTGCACATATAATTTGTCACAGCATGACCTCAGCACCCTTGTACAAGGTCGTTGATACCATATTTTACTTGTTAAAATATTTTTTGTCATTTTCCGAAGCCAATTTAACTTCTTTAATTCAGTTCTCCACATAAAGCAGCATTGTATTTATAGACACAGCTAATCACTTGATACTTAAAGACTGGATTAAATATCTGCTGACATTATGAAGAAATTTGTTGGGTGGTTCAAAATGTGATAAATCAGTTGCCATCCTTTGCATGGATCATTCAAATGGATCTAGTGTTACCTCATAAAAATATAAGGGCTATCACTTTGATAATGCTGGCTTTTTTACTGAAATTAAATCATAACAATTTTTTTAATTTATTGAAAAGATTTTATTATTTATGACACTTGATGCTCATTATCCGGTGCTAAATTTATTATTTAAGTAAGGTCTAAAAGCTTAAAATTTAAATGTAGCATTTACTTGCTGAAACTTGCTACTCATTTTCAACAACTTCTTTGGTAACCTCAACATGAGCTTCATAATTTAACTGAGTATAATAATATGGGATGTACATCTCAAGCAATAATTTAACTGATTATAATAAAATATGCCAGATATCTCAAAAATTAGTCACAACCACCAACAATTTGGTGATCTTAATCTTACACACATCATTAACTTTTATTATTATTACGATTTGAAAATTAAATTTTCTTTTACTTTTTTGCAATTTAATAAAAGTTTTAATGATAATTAAAACATCTATATCTTAGTGTTGGTAATCATGCTAATTTTCATCTACATTGAAAATTAAAATACACTACAATGTTGCGATGCCATTACTTGGCACTTCTTGAGAATTAATTCCTAAACGGATTCACTGAATCATTTATATACAATGTTGTTTTCCAACAAAATTTCTCTATTCAGTTGAGAATATCAGATACTGAAACTGTGGGCGGTCACTAAATAATCCAATGAGATTTGTTAAGTAGGAGTTTATCAGTAAATTGTGCAATAATGGAAAAATTGAAAGCCATAGGCGCCATAGCTTAAATTTTTTTAAAACTATAAACAGCTGTGCTTAAAATAATGTTTGCTTTATAATATGTTATCATTGAAACTGGGGTAGGTCATATAAACATACTAAAAACAGGAGTTTTTGAGTAATAGTATTGAGTGGATACCAGAAGTGTATTCAGGTACTCATTGCAGTTTGGACAATATAAGAGCTTCAGGATCAGATCGTAGGGTAGATTTAGGTATAGATATAGATCAAAGGTCCATAGGTAGCCATAATAGATAGGTAGCAGGTTATTATTATTATTGATTGTAGCAATATGTACTACATATAATGTAGTGGCTTGAACATATAGTTAAACTAAATTTAAAAGTCACAAGCTGCAGCAAAATATCTCAAAACTTCTACAGTATTCAGTGATTTTTTTATAGTAAAAGATTAATGAATGTAAATGTAACAAAAAATAAATAGATTACAAAATAGAATTTTTAAAAATTAATAATTGATTTTGATACACTGTTAATAAACAATGTAAAATGAAATATCAAAATTCACCACTTTATAAGGTATATATAAAATAGGTTTAAAAATATATTTGATAGCTGTATTGAAGTCTATTAATTTGACCTATCAATATGCATATATGTTTATTAAATACAACTAGTACTACAACACCACAATTTTTAAAAAATGGGGAAAAAATAGAATTTACCTATCAAAATGTAGGCCTAACTGTCTGATTCTTACTCTTAGCTGTAGCATGTAGCCAATCCATTACTCTACTCATACTAGTCATACTTTCATACACTTAGAATTAGAACTTAATCATTCAGACCATAACATAATACATATTGTCATATTGTTAATATTAACGTAATAAAATAAATTTAAATTAAATCATGACCCTGAAAGTGACCAGGATTAATAATACTCTTGACTCTTGTCATACTAGTGATATACATGCATACTAATAATACTATATAATGAACAAATATAATTTTTTATGTCTGCTGTATACTCACTATAGAATTATAGTGCTTTAGTCTACAGGGACTTTAACTTTAGTCATATTTTATATAGTATAATAGTATATTATATGGATTTATTATTTATATATGTTAGGTCTCTTTCCTGGACAAGGTCCAAACAGACCATTTTCAAATTACTTTTATTTCTAAAATTTAGCAATTATGGCATTTATGGCGTTAAACTTACAAAAGAAAAGTAAATGTAAAGGTACATTTCTTTTTACTTTAAAAACAAATATACTTCACTCCCCCCCCCAACTCAAACCCCATACACTTCATACAGTACAAAGTACAAAACAGTTCAGTTACAGACAATCACAATACTCAATACTGTCAATACTCAAAAATACGCCTTTACGGCATACGGCTACTGACTGCATTATTTAATACATTTTTAAATTAGACATCTGCACAAACGTGTTGTTATCCATAAATATTATAATATAGCCTATACTATAGGCTATATAGGCTATAGCCTGCAAATTCTAATTCTAATACTTTGCCGTCTTTGCTTTTATTACTTATATTTACTTTCTGGCGATTCTTTTATTATTTTTTTTATGGTTCGGAGAAAATGGCGCATAATGTTAATGTTATGAATCACAAATTAATGTTAATAATTAAGTTAATGATAATGAATTTCATTGACAAAACATTTCTCAAAGTAAAGAAATTCTTAAAAAAACAAAAACGTTAAGCAAAGCGTTGGAACAGACGAGATACCAAAAAGTCGTAAGAAATGCTAAACATGCTTCAAAAATAAGGCTCTAAATCCAACCACTGGCCTGTCCTTGTTGCCCCTTCATTCGAAACACTACAGCAATCGTAAATATGTTAAGATTGCGGGAATAACATAAAAAAACATACCACGTTTTTAGGGAAACTCCATCGCTTCTGCTTGCCTGCAGCGCAATATAAGAGACGAACGAGGAGAGCGATAAGTTATTTTTGAACACCACCACTGAATAATAACAAATTCCACAGATGAAATCCAAAGACAAAATATAAACTGTTTACATTGAACAGTAACACTGTATTAAATCCACATCCACAATGAATAAGCAAGTGATTCCCAAAAATCTATGCAAACCTTTCCGAGTGTTTAGTTTAGAGCATATTCTTTAACACCGTATCAAACAAACTGAGCGTGTTGTCATTTTTCAGGGAGCTTAATTAACCTCTCTCCATATAAGGGCATATGACGTCACGACCTCGAAAGCAGTGCCACCTATTGATAGGAATATTTGTCCGACAGTTTCTATCCAAAAAAGATAAAATCGCATTAAATTCCTAACATTTACAACATACAATATGTAGTTATTCCTTACATGATTATCTTCAACTACTGAACTATAAAAAAAACAATGTTAAAATTATTTTTTTCGCAGTTTTTAAATATTTTGTTAGTTACCGTAAACAGAACTGCCCGAACTGAACAGAAACGGTGACCTACATTATTGGGATTGATTTGACCTACTTTTAGCCAGGTAATTGAGTTTTAGCAAACAACTCGTAAATCTTGCCGTACAAGATACTTGCTTTAAAAATGCCCAGCGGGTGAATGGAATGAATGAAAGTGAACATTAAAATATTGTGTGTTTAAGCTTATTACAATTTAATGTTTCCGTCCGTCAAGAGTGGTTTAATATTACATTTTACTAAGCGCTATTCAATTAAAATGCGATTAGTTCTGATTAGGAACATTCCCATAATCATAAATAAACAATCTGTATGAGTATGTCTAAGCTAAAGAAAATTATTAGAAATGGTTGAATGTAATTTAATTTTGCAATTCCTCAGCTGAATCAACTTTTTATGCTATATAATGTATATGTTTAAATTTCATTTAGTGTCGAACAGTTCAGTCACTGAATCATTGGTTTTTAAAATGTATTTTTAAGTAATGTATCTAATTCTAAATTAAATAGTTAAATAGCTAAAAATAGCTCTAGACTGAAGTAGCTCCTAACTCCTAGTCTAGCTTATATCCAAAAATTCTAAAGGCCATGCCTAGGACTGAGTCCTAGGCATGGCCTTGGCCTTTAGAATTTTTGGATATAAGCTAGTTAAGATGTTGGGATGAATAATGGAGAATAAACGAATGATTACATAGTCGTATGCTTCTTGAATTTGTGTTCAATTTCTATAGTTAAGTCAATTATCTCAATCACTCAAACACTGGTATTTGATTTCATTTTTTAGTATAAGTATAGGCTTATTAATATTATACTACAATAAGTGTTTTACTTATCAATGTAAAAACAGTCTTTGGGACCGTCCTTAAAGGATGTCACGCGATTTTGGTTCGAAAAACTTAAAACGATCGCTCAATTTGACCCCCCCCCCCCAACCCAACAAAAGAAAAGTCGTATTTTGAAATTGAAAATTAGCATGTTTCAAATCATTTTAAAAAAATATAATTTGGTATTTACTTAGTGTTGGCCTGCATTCTATTATCATAACACGCGTGAAGACTATGTAAAACGTCATTTTAAAAAAGTGTAAGCTATCAAATATTTAAGTGAAACTTTTACTTATTTATTTGCGTGTTTTGAAGTGACGTCATAATTTCTTAAACTCCCCCTGTCACACATCTTCACAAATGTGTGACCTACCTCCCCACACCCACCTAGGTGTGCGCGTGACGTCATTTATGGATGGTCCCCATTTAAAATTATGTTAAAGTTAAATGTAAGGGGAAAAAATAACAATCAAACTTAATTATTATTTATTATTATTATTGTTTTGCATAACCGTGGAGAGTAAAATATATTTTTAAAATTCTTTTAATTATAGTTCTTCGTATTTCTCTATAAAAGGGGGAAGTGATCATTAAAATGTATTCCTATTCGATTTTCGTTTACTTATGCTCCCCTTTATTTCTGGTAAACAAAATGAGGGGTGAGACTGCAATCAGGCTTATAAAAAAAGTAAACGGAAAAGACGTAAACAGGTAAGGGTTAGCCTGACAGTAAGTAAAAAAAACAAAAAAAAACAGCGAACGTTTCGGCAAAGAACCTTTTTCAACGGACGTACAATACACAAATAAAACGAATATAAAATATAATTTAAAAATAAAAACTTAGCTGCGGTGAAATCCAAAGAGTCTCTTTCAGCTTTACTTTCATTGACTCTTTGTTAAGTCCTGTCAGGCTAACCCTTACCCTGTTTACGTCTTTTCCCTTATTTCTGTCACGCCAATTATCTTTAAAATGTTGGCCATTAGTTTCAATTTTGAGGTAACTTAAATAGATAAAAAACAATTGTCATTGCACTTTTTGTTCTAAAGATATACCCAAGTCTTCTGAATTTTCACCACTCATAATTCTTCACCAATTGTTTTGGTTGATATAACCTTGTTTTGTATTAGCATATGGCTTTGTTCCATGAAATGGGTTTGCATTTTAAAAAAATTAATTTAAAAAATACGAGTTCCCATACATTGAGATAACATAAAACATACATTTAAAAAGTTTGCATTGAATCAAGTAGAATTCCAATATCTGATCTCATTTTACTTGTTATTTCTTCAGATGTCAATTTTAATTAATTATACCTATTTATACCAAATAAATTCAAAATACTTCATTCATGGAAAAGAACTAACCCAAACTAAAGATGCAAAATACTTAGGAGTCATAATAAATGAGAAACTATCTTGGAATCCCCATGTCAATGAATTTATTTAAAAATCAAACAAAACCTTAGGCTTTATAAAAAGAAACTTTTACAAATGTAACAAAGATATAAAACTAAAATGATACATTACCCTGGTGAGACCTATACTAGAATACGTATCTTCTGTATGGGACCCATCCACCAAAGAAAATATTGATAAGTTAGAACAAATCCAAAAAAGAGCTGCCAGATTCATTACTGGAGAATATTCAAAACTGACAAGAGTAACACCATTAGCTAAATCATTAAAACTTGAAACACTAGAGGATAGAAGAACCAAGAGTAAATTAGTAATTATACATAAGGCAATTAATTCTAATTTAGAAATACAACACAAAGATAACTTAATACAACCCTCAGATAGACATAAAGATAAAAACACCTTTCTTATTCCATATACAAGAAAAAACACATACAAGTTTTCTTTCTTTCCGTCCGGTATTCGGGCGTGGAATGGGTTACCTGAAGAAACCAGGAAAGCCAACACTTTATCATCATTTAAAACTCTAGTAAGAATACAGGACTAAACACAAACCATAGATATACGTAGGACGCAATAATCTTCTGTACAGAAGGAGCGTCTGTAACATATAAGATAAGATATTTTTGCGTTAATTAACTGAGAAATTTGAATATTTTCATATTCTTGTCATAATTGAAATTTTTTGCATATTACTTCAATTGAATGGGCGTAACATTTTAATAAAACCGTATTTTAATTTGTTCTACTTGAATGCAATAAAACGATATACATTTAATTTTTAATAATTCCCTTTACAATACTTTTATGAAAACTGAAACAGTAACATAAATTACTACTTGCGATTTGCAATTTAAACACAACATCAGAACCACCATGTCATATAGGTACTTGTTCACGAATCATTTTGGGCATGTGGAAATTCCACGGAAAAACTGCCGTGGCCATAAAAGCACTTATTTTTCAGCAAAGCAGTGACGTGTTTTTGTGTGTAGTTTTCATATATCTGTTATGAAACTTATGTACACCGATTGATTTTCCAAACAAATCGATCCCATATTCAAGCGATCTTATTTTTTTTAACAAGTTTGCGTAAAACCACCAATATGTAATCAAATAAATATTGTACGACCCGTTAATGAATACTCGAAATTATGACTATTTTTGTTTCATCTTGGTTTTACCCAGTGGCGTAGTGAAGGGGGGCAAGGGGGCAAATGCCCCGGGCGGCACTTGGCTAGGGGCGGCAAATTCCTACTCATTAATAAGTTTCTAGTAAGGAAAATTCTACAAGAAAGTGGAGACTTTTTTGAAAAAGTAAAACACAAACCAATTTAGAAATAACTTTTTTAAAAAATAATTAACTTTCCTTAAGTACGTGACAAGATCTTCTGCCAAAAGTTCAAACTCTTTATGGGCCATAAATTCTTCTGATATTAATGTGACTGAAAAACCAGAAGCTCAAGTAGTAACAGAACGTGACACTTAGTTGATTCTTCAAATTTGACAACAAAAGTAACTGTACCCTATCAATTTGAAACGTGAGCTAATTGAATGCTACAGTGGGGGTTGGGGGGGGGCGCTTGTTTGGGCGGCAAAATATCTTTGTTGTTAATTAGCTTCCAACAGAAAAAGAAGTTAAAATAATGTTTGATAAAATAAAAGAAAGCCAAAATTTTTAAAAAATCAAGAAATAAAAACTAAATTAAAATAGTTTATAATGTCTAAACTTCCAACTCCATCATGAATTTTAAGCCTCCTGATACTAATGCTACTGGGCTGAAAAACATAAAGGCTGAGTAATGTATGACTCAAATTCTAATTGAGCTTATAGCAATTTTATGACATGCAGTTCACAAAAAAANAAAAAAAAAAAATTCAAGGACAAGTCCAGTTGTGTGAAATGTAAAGATTGAAAATAAAAAAGTAGACTTACAATTTTTCAAAGATTTCTTTGAAGCAAAAGAGAATCTAGTACGGCATATGATGATCTTAAAATAATGGACTGCAGATGCCGTAGTGAGTTAATGCATCTTTGTGTCTGGAGAGTTTAAAAGAATTCAAGAAAGAGGCAAAAACAAACAAATCTCACTGTCTAACCTCCCTCAAACTGCTCACTAAAACTATTTGTTTAGATGGTACTCATACTGAAACGAAATCTCTTATTTTAGTACACTAAAACGTTGTTACACATTCTTTTCCATGTCCATACACCTGTAAGACTAAAAGCAAGGCCGTACAATGTCTTCAGGATACTAAATAGTGAATAACCCATGGAGAAATTTTGATGTTACTTTGAAATATATAGAAAAAGTGATCAACACTAAAACAGGCTTAGGAACTTTGTTAACTGCATTTATTTTTTTGGGGTCTAATTTATGTTTAACATTTGTAAAAAAAATTCTTTATGAAGTCAAAGATGCATGAAATTATTTACAAACGTATATTGCTAGATTTGTAGAGGCTACTTACAGGGACACTACTGGAGGAATACTTAAAGGAAGCTTTGACATTTGCTAAATTTTATGTGGACACCTTATTCTTTTAATAAACCTTCCATCAAAGAACGAGAGGGCACATTTTTGGTGATTGAAGCTAATTTGTATCCATTTTAGGGACCGTCCATAAACCACATAACGCGATTTTGGCCGATTATAATTACAACCCCTTTCCTCATCAAACTTTGTCATAAAAACTTCCTTACCTCTTAAAAGCAGTTTTTTCTTATTAAAAATTAGCAAGTAGTAAATAATTGTTTTAAAAATTTAATTAATTTAAATATGTATTTTGTGTAAATCTGCTCTCTAGTATCGTAACACGTGTGAAACCATTGAAAAACGTCATTAAATAAATTGCATGCAATCAATGATTTAAGTGGAAATTTTATTTAAATTTGCACACTTTTTTATGTGACGACAAATTTCTTAAACACACTCCCACTTCGTAACACATCGTCACAAATGAATGACCTCTTCTTTTTATGCGCGTGCCGTCATTTATGGACGGCTCCTTATGTTGAAAAGAGAATTGTATTCTTCATAAATAGAGATTACTGTAGATATTCATGTGAAGGTTTGGTAGTTATATAGAATATAACAGACAGATATGATTTTCGTACACCGGCTTTTAATTTAGAGTATTCAAAATAGCTGACATGACATTGTCAAGCTAGACATATTTTACCCCAGGCGTTAAAAAAATAGATTTAATTAATTCAAAACATGTTGATTTTATCAAGTTGATTGAGATATTTAAGCTAAAAGTTATGCTCCCTAATTAAATATCATTCATTGGAATATTGCTATTGTAACTATCATAAGTAATCCAAGGTTTTAAAGAAAGCAGCTTTTCTAAAAGTAAATTATTGAAAAATTAACTACGATCAATAATGAATACACCAAGATAGACTAACATAAGGCTATTTTAGCCATTAAGCATATTATAGTATGGCTGACAACACTGATATTTGAAAGGTTGTGCCATGAGGATTACGGAAAACTTCAATTTCATTCCACAAATAAAAGCTTTTCTTTTTATTTCTTACATAAAAACTATAGTGTTCGTATTAAGAATTTCTAAATAAAATACATATTTTTTTCTATTTCTATATAGCTTTACATATTTGTGTGTGGGGGCGGCAAATTTGGGTTCTGCCCTGGGCGGCACATACCCACGCTACGCCGCTGGTTTTAACTTCAATAAAATTGAAAGACGTTGTCGGAAATGGCTGTTTTTTTTTAAAAACTGCCCACAAATGCCTCCCTTACAATAAGTGCCGCCCGGGGCGTACCGCCCCTCTACTTACGCAACTGATATAAAAGGCCCAGTCACTCACTCACTGGATGGATGTATCCGTAACGCTATTATGTAAGTATTTGAGCTTATATTTTACTACAAGGTGTGCATCAGGAGGTATGCAAAATAAATATAAATTTTTAAAAAAAATTTTTTTAGTACAACGGTCCATAGCAGTTAAAAAAGCGTGTATTGTTTCTCACTGGAAAAATATATTATATGAAGTAATTGTTTTAGCTTATATTTTAATTTTGGAAAAATGAACGATGTAAAAAGAGGATTTGATGATGTATAATTATGTTTAATTATAAAATACTTTGTGGACATTTCAGGAGGTTTAATATTTCGTATTTATCAAACAAGTATAAGTTACAGTGGCGTAGCGAAGGGGGGGGCAAGGGGGGCGAAAGCCCCGGGTGGCACTTGGCCAGGGGCGGCAAATTCATGGTCGTAAATTAGTGTCTAAGAAAAAAATATATAAGAAAGTCGAGCTTTTATCGAAATAAAAGAAAATAAATAAAAATTAATAAAAGAAATAAAAGATCTATCCATGTGAACTTTTAAAACGTCAAAACTTTATTGGATATAAATTCTTCTCATACTAATGCTACTGTACTGAAAAGTACTTAAATAGTATGATAATGTATCACTGAAGTAGTGGTAGCTTAAATGATTCTTAAAATTTGACAGCCGCTCCTGTTTTGAAATCAAAACTTATTGTGCATGAAACATGAGCCAAGCTCGGGACGGCACATTGTGTGTAAAGAGGGGGGGGGGGTGCTAATTCCTCGTTAATTGTCGTCAAAAATGAAAAGCATTAAAATAAAAATTATTAAAATAAAATAAAAGCAAAGATTAAAAAATTCAAGGAAATAGAGGAACTATATTATATACGTGAAAACTTCAAATGCCAGAACTTCAAACTTCCTTCTGAATCTAAAGTCTTCTTATAATAATGCTATTGAAGTCGAAAACAAAGGGTTTGAATTAGTGTACGAATATGACAATATAGTTCTGGTATATATAAATGATTCAAGTTTGATTTTAACTTACATAAACTACTGGAAAAAAATTTGGGTCTACCAAAACGTTATTTTTATTTTAATGCCTTTTGAGTTCAATAATGAACAATGTTATTTATTTAATGAAATCAAAACTTTGCACTCATATATCCAAACTTAGCCACCCATGAACAAGTGCTCAACATTTCCAAAGTTGTTTTTTTTAAAATTGGAAAGCAACAGAAATCAAATAAAAAAAGATTTGACAAAGAACAACAATAAGTTTTGAAAAAAAAAACAACAACAAAGTGGCATGAAGTTTTTGTTAAAATTTTTGACATATTTGCAAAAGTATTTTTTTTCGGTCACAGAGAGGACAATACTATTGGAAATAAAGGCAATATTCCGGAACCAAAGCATTTGCTTGCGAAGTACGATCGAGCACTCCCAGAACATTGTATGAAAAAAAAGGTTTTAAAAAAGTGTCATCTAAAATTCAAACTGAGCTCATAGCAATTTTTAGAGATATAGATCTCGAAAAATCAACCTTTTTCAGGAACAAAATACCCCATATTGTTCTATTGTATTCGATAGATCTTCATTTATTTCACATAATCACCAAACAAGTCCAGTTATCGGATATGTAATGATCGATTGAAAATAAAGAAGTAGACATTGTAAAATCTTTAAAATATTTTATTGAAGTAAAAGTGAATCTGCTTACATTTCTGAAATGATTTTTAAGAAATGACGATCTCAAAATAATGGATTGCATGGGATCTTCATGTGTTAATACTTCTTCTTTATGGTTGGAAAGTATACAGGCGTTTAAGAAAGACGCAATAACATAAACTCTCACTTTCAAATCTTGCTCAAATAGGTCATTAAATCTAATCTGTTTACATGATAATCCACCTGAAACGATTATCTGTTTTGGTAGTCTAGAACATTCTTACGCATTCTTATTCATGCCCATAACCATTTGGACTATATACTTATTTTACAAGTAAGGCTTCAGAAAACAAAATAGTGAATATACCATAGAGCCATTTTGAGATTATTTTGAAAGCTATTAAAGAACTGACAGAGCAGAAAGAAAAAGCGCATCAGACCAACAGACGCAATAAACTTTGCTAGTCACAATAAAATCTTTTTATTTTCGAATCTACGTCAAAGATGCACGAAATAATATAATTTATAAATGTATATTGCTCGAAAAAATGCTAAGCTAAAGATGCTCACAGAGAAATTAATTTAATACTTTAAGGATGCTTTGAAATTTTATACAATTTTATGTGGGGACCTCATCCTTTAAATCGAATCTTCAAGTCAAAGTACCAGACAGCAAATTTTTGGTGATCCAAAATATGTATCCCTGTTATTTAGAAAAATAGTTGAGAGGAAAGATCTAGTATTCATAAGATGAGATTACTGTAGAAATTCGTGTGAGATTTTGGCAGGTATGTAGAATTTAGAAAACTTATACAATTTTCGTACACCAGGGGATCTGCTGGACTTTGAAATTTTGACTTTAAATTAGAGAAATCAAATGACATTGTCAAGCAAAGATTATTTTACCCCAAGGGTTAAAAAAGAATTATTGAATTCAAGACCACTGGATTTATAAAAGTTTATTAAGATATTAAGGCTCGAAGTTACCTTGCCTAAAGTAATGTAATTAATTTGAGCATTGCTTACAATAGTCATAAGTAATGCAAGATCTTAAAATAGCTTCTCTAAAATTAAGTTAATGAAAGATTAATTACAAGCAATATCGATTACGCCAAAGTTTTGTCTAATGCATTGCTATTTCAATTTAGACTATTTTTGACAATTTTTGACTATTTTCAGGATTGCAAGGCTGAAAATATTAATACACGAAAGAGTGTCCAATTAGGAAAAACAGTGTCATTATTACTTTCTAATAAAAACTATCTTTACTTTACAGCCTTAACATACTTTACGGCGGGGGGGG
>MUZC01000048.1:425069-498755 GCA_002072015.1 Radix auricularia | reverse complement strand
GGGGGGGGGGGGGTCAAAGCTCTGGTACGAAAGGTTGTTTGTGTGACGAGGGGGGAAGGGGTAAAAATTTAGCTAAAATCGCATGGTTTCATTTATGTACGGCCACTATGATACATGGTGGGCTATGGCTATGGCCACTATGGGATTTTTAGAAGGGACTTGATTCTTGATCTAAATAGTAAATTAATATTAAATAACAATAGTTAACTGTTGGTTGAGTTATTTTTTTCTAGGTAAAATGAAGCTTATAAATCTCGTTGATTATTTGACTATAGAATGATATACAAGAAATATTATTCGAATGAAAAATAAACACATGATTCTAGTGTTTTCTTAATTTAGGGTCATGAGTGATCATCAACAAACTTTTATCTCGGTTAGATTTCGAATCTCGGCAAAAGGATTCACCAAGTTAGACAACCGAAACCGAATACAATTTTAATTTTTTAAAGTATAAGCTCCCCGTTTTGACTGAACTGATATTATGCGAGACGAACCACAAAAAGTTCTAAGTAAATTGCGTAATATCCCACTTGAATATAAATAAAACAAATAAGGTAGGCCTACATATTTTTATTTTTTATGTATCTTATTTCGAAATGTACACATTTAAAGTTTAAAGTCAGTTCATTATCTAAGTTTTATACTGATACTAAATTATAGTTAATTATACTATAGGCCTACTACTATACTATACTAAATACTATTACTACTATAATATAAGTTATAGTTGATAAGTCATAAGTTAAGTAAGTCTAGTGTATAGAGTATAGATAGACTATCTGAGTATAGAGTATAGTATAGAGTATAGACTAGTAATTAAATTATAGACTGGTATAGAGTATAGTATAGTATAGTAGTAAAGTAGTATAGTATAGTAAATTTATAGTTGGGTATAGTGTAGTGTATAGTAATAGTAAAGTATAAGTATAGTAAAGTTTAGTTATAATTTTATATAATTAAGCTTGTTAACGGTTAATCGGTTAGCCGGTCCTCAGATCAGGACCGGTCATCTTTATTCAGGACCGTGTAACCGAAAAGAAAAAAACAACAAAAAAAACTACCCGTAACGTAGTGAAAAAAACAACACAAGCCGTAACGCGCCTCGCGCCTCTCCCTCTCGCTTTGTCACAGTGAGTAAAAGCGATACCACGATCCAGCTGACAAGTAGGTTGGCATTCAAGCCTTCAGTCTCCTAGCTGTAAGTGTGCGTACATGACACGCTATAGCCTTGCCGCCTTGCTTCACTGAAGTTCACAACTAATAGTACTAGCTACTGCTAAGGAACGATTTTTTTTGTTTAAATTTTAATTTGCTTACTTGTCGAGGCACTGTGACTGTACGAGAGCTAACACAGTGCGCGTTTGATGTCAACAACGGTCAAGGCCGAGGTTGTTTCTATTTATATTAATTATAGTCTGTTTCTTATAAAGACAAAGAAAGCTATAAAAGCATATGACCCCGTGACCTATCAGCATTTTCTGATCACCAGTTTATAGTCTGTTTCAGGCATTCAAAAAACTTATCGGCGCACGCCGCTTAGTGAAGTACATGTACCTATATTACGAGAGGTATTTGAAAGACGTAGCAAAGATACCGGGCGATTAATCGGCCCACAAATTCGAGTTCGGTCTTTTAGTGACTTTTTTCCTGCTAGTCAAAGGCATTTGATTTCCACATTAATAGTACGGCCAGTGTAGCTCAAACCCTATTTGAACAGAAAAAACGGGGAGGGGGAACGTGTGCCACGCAAAATTAAATTATTCTGGCGAGTTGACGATTGAAAAATAATATGGTTTTTTAATAAATAACATTTTATCATCATTGTTTACTCCATAGCTTTATAATTTTATTATTATTAATTTTAATATGCGAGTTGACCGGCATCACACACAAGAGAGGTAAACATGACGTCACAACGGACGGTGCGTGGCGTTGGTTTTTGAAACTAATGAAAAATACCTCGCTAACTTTAACGAACGATTGAACTGGTCCTCTTATTTAGACTGGTGAACTACGAGTCCTCAAAATAAAATATTAAAAAGACAATTAACAATCACTGTTTAATTAATTCTTGGGAATTTTTTTTAAAAAAATGCGTTGAATTGAGGGCAATGCAGAAAGAGCTGAACGCAAGCGGGGGAAGCGGGCTTTGATGCCATCAGACGACGCCAGGCGACAACATTCTCTTGTTAGTTCTCAAAACATTAGGGATATAACTTATAAGGACGAGCGGTTAACCGGTCTTTTTTTGAACGGTTAGCCCGGTCCTCAAAAACGAGCGGTCTTAACAACCTTAGTTATAATAATAGTGTGTTACAGTGTGTATAGTGTATAGTATAGTCTAGTATCTGTATAGTAGTATAGTGTTAAGTACTATACTAGTACTTAGTACAGTATCAAACGGGGGCCCTATCCAGCCAGTGTCCTTTAAAATAAAATGATTGCCAGCAGCTAATATAAGACTATAACTAAATATTAATAATGAAAACAAAATGAACATGAAGAAATAACTGAAGACTGAACTTGAACTTACTTGAAGTGTTCGCCGGTATGTTACAATTAAGTGTGAAAAGAAACATTTTAAAAAAAAGTATTCCACCTCTGGGAATCGATCCCGACAACGCTTGCATCGCGTGCCTATGGCTATACACTATACTCTTCCACTTGTCCAGCGGAGCTTATCAGAATTGATAAATTTTAAAAATATAAACCATTTTTTATAATATGTTATCTCAGTCTTAGTGAGCCAATCAAATCAAGTTTTTTGATTATTAAGACTATCATGTCTGAATAACTATCAGTTTAATATATAACATTTATAAATTTATTTAATTATTATATTTTCAAGGG
Source organism: Radix auricularia (assembly GCA_002072015.1). Taxonomy (NCBI): domain Eukaryota; kingdom Metazoa; phylum Mollusca; class Gastropoda; family Lymnaeidae; genus Radix; species Radix auricularia. The sequence goes on along the minus strand of MUZC01000048.1, from coordinate 495,902 downwards.
TTCGTGCAAACATTTGTACACTTTTATTATAAAATACGAAGTGTCTACTGCTACGACAAAGTAACGGCAGACAACCCGGGGGGATGTGGCTGGTGCTACAACATGTCGTAACGCCAGCAACATCTCCCCGGGTCGTCTGCTGTTACGACAATGTCGTAAACAATTTGTTGCATTTCAATTGTGCTAATACTAATACTTGAATACTTGAAAACTAAACTATAGTTCTCTAATAAAATATCATGATTACTAAGTAAACCTATTAATAAATTTTAAAGGTTAAAAAAAAATGTATATTTTTCCATTAAAAATAAATTATATTTTTCCATTAAATGAAAAACAATTATAAATTAAAAAAATTGCATTTGCTTAACAGCTTTGCTAGACGAATGGATAGTCTGGTTATTTTGTAAATGATATGACACTATTGATAGCGGGATTGAATCCCGCTGCCGTCAAGTCTTTTTTAAAATTTAAATTTCATTTTTTTTTTTTTTTAAATCACGAGTGTGCTGATAATTTTTGTTATTATTCAAATCTTAAGGGTCTACCGATATTCATTTTTGCCGAAACGAAGTTTTTGATTCTTATAATTATACTGATATGTTTACAAGTTCTAGATGACATATGAATAATTATGACTCACAACAAACTTCGGCTTTGACTTACAATAATAATTGTTAATTTTAACCAATAGTTAAATAAATTTTGCACACGGCCAACCTTTATGAATGAAACAACGATCAACGAGAACAAATACTAATACTAATACGCCAATAGTAATAGTCATAGAGTCAAAATGAAGTTGAAGGATGAATGGAGTGGTTTCCAGTGACAAGTTTGCATTGCACACAGTACATTTTATTATTTCAAACGAAACAAATTATTTTACATTCTTGCGATTGTTCGCGAATCGTTACTTGAGGATTTTCATTTACGGCTTTATTTTACGGTATGCTAAATTTTAATACTCGGCTTCGGCATCACTTACACAAGTATAGTATAGTATAGTTAGTATAGTATAGCAAAATCGGCTGACATATTTGTAATCGGTAGACCAATATTAAATTTAAATCTATTTAAATAATTTATTTAAATTAATTTAGATTTTAGAATTAATACACACAAATAAGCCCGGATCTATTAATGTTGTATTTTAATATAAATGCGTATACAATATAAAGGAGAGTTTGTTAAGATATTATTGCGACTTAATTCTTTCCAAGAGGCTACTGACTGCAAAGAGTTTCGTATGTCGTAATGCTAGCAACATCCCGCCGGATCGTCTGCTGCTACGACAAAATTGTTGTAGTGCTAGCCACATCCTATAAAATATAAATAGTTTGAGGCCCCCAAACCGTCGGAGCCCCTGGCTATAGCCATAGAGTAATAGTACAGTCGAAACCGCTTAAGTCGACGGCGTCGGGGAATGAAAAATGGCATCGACATAACCGATGATCGAGTTAAAGCGAAAACCAATATGGCGGCAAAATATTAACATGCGCTTGAAATTTCTATATGTACGTGATGTGCGTTAATTAGTGATGGGACGATTAATCAGAATCGTATCGGAATGTCGGGACCCTATTTCTTCACGCTTTCTTAAGGTTGTTAAGACCGTTCGTTTTTAAAGACCGTTTAAGTTTAAATATAACGCATTTTTGCGGTGATTCCCAGATTGAGCGATACTGTGCCTTCGAAGCGACTTGCTTGATTTTCCTTACAAGCTACACAAATAAGTAGCCTACACATCCCCTCATTGTCCCCGAACCATTCTCTTCTGGACTCGGAATGGTCTATCGTGACCTATATATGACTCATGACAAAGAGAACTATCATCTTATATAAACGTTCACAAAAAAATTAGGTACTCCTTTTGAACTTTTGAACCTTCAACTTTGACATATTTTAATTAATTCTAACAAATAGTTAAATGGCTTTTGCACACGGCCACTTCTTATGAATGAAAAAATGAGAACAAAGCAGTAGTACAGTACATGTAATAGTCAAAATGAGGTTGAAGGATGAATGGTTGCCAATGACAACAAGTTTGGACACTGCACACGGTACATTTTATTATTCCATACGATCCCCTCAGCTTACAATTCCTTCGGTAACTTGATGCTAATAGGACTAACCAACAACAATGGTTTGGGAGATTGAGAGTAAACTGTCTGTAGTCTGTTATATTATATATTTAAAAATCTGGGGAGCCTTGCTTACAGTAAGCAGCCTATGATTTTGGTATCGTCCCATCACTAGCGTTAATAAATGATAATGTTCATGCACGTGTTTTTGGAGTTTTTTTTTAACAGCATTGCCGTTATTTGTTTGATGAAGCTATCGGCATGCTATAAAATTGTACATACATGTTTGCTAACAACAGAAGGTATATGTGCACCAACTGACAGCAGAAATTTACAAATTTAAAATAAAAACCAACGTCGATTATCGATAAAAACTTTTAATTTTCTCCAACACATCTCTAAAACTGGCGATTTAAGTTAGCGCAAGCACACGTCACCAGCACACATAGCAAGCTGATCGCATTGCCATGGTACCAAAAACAACACGGCGCTGAGAGCAAAAAGCAAGTGGGCTGTGACGTCACCAGCAGACACTGGTGAAACATTTTCAAAAGCTTGCGATTGGTCGAGTTAACCGATGTTAAGTGGCAAATTTGACCTTTTTTGTGCTCGTGTTATGAGGTTTCGGCGACTTAAAAAAATCGAATTAAACGACGAGAAAATACTAAGACAAAGAGAGAATTTGGCGGTTCCAAAAAAAACCGTCGACTTAATGGGGTGGTCGACCTAAGCGAGCTCGAGGTAAGTGGGTTCCACTGTATTACAATTATACAGTATAGTCTATAGTAATAGTTATACAAAGTTATAGTATAGTAAGTAATTGAAGTAATTGACTCAGACCAATAAAAAAAAAATCTTTGACTTTTGAATCATTGTTGTGATTCATTCATTGATTCATTGTCACTTATGTCTCTATGACATAATAACTTAGGTTAAAGTTTAAAACTTAGGCCGGCTAGGCCTAGGCCTAGGCTTTTGTGAATATTGCTATTAGGACATTATTATACATACTATACTATTAATATACTATACTTATACTACCATATAAAATAGGAAAACGTTATCCCCAAATTCTGTGAATAATTTTCATTGTTATCTCGAGAATTCGGTGAATAAAGTTGAACTTTATCCCCAGAATTCTTGAATGAGTATTGACGTTGAAGGGAGAATTCAGTGAATGATTTGCAACATTACAGAATTCTATGGATAATTTTGAGCATTATTTAACATTACATCATCATCATGTATTGTATATCAAGTTGATTTACGTTGATTATAACTGACCTGAATAAGAAAACAGTGCCTCCATCCTTATTATTTATCATATTGATTATAAGTTTATATTTTAGAATCTGTTCAGTCCACTGAGCTATATATATCTAGCTCAGTGGTACAGTCCATGGTGTATAGGATATAGGCCAATGTATTTATATTAGGACTTGGTACTGATTTTAAAAATTGTTCAATTAATTGGGAACAATGTAACAAATCAATTTTTATTATTTATATTTTTTATGTGTGTTTGTCCGTCGAGTCGACGAGGACCACTCTTGTCATCCGAGCATTGCTGGGACTGGTTCTGTCTATGCGTGCGCAGATGGCTGACGAGGCCCATCCTGGCACAGAAGGGAAATGGGATGAGTGGGACATCTTCAGGATGGTTGACAGCATGGGCCTTTCAGGCTTGCCTCTTCTTATCTGTGGTGGTGATCCAGTTTTCCTCGCATGTCTTGGCACATTCGTGGATGGATGAGCGTCAGGTTGACTTGTCCATTGCAGCTTGACACCCACGTGTCTGGGTTGATGCCTAACGCTTTCAGTGAGGCTTTCAAGGTGTCTTTGAAGCGTTTCTTTTGGCCACTGTGGGACTACTGGCCATACTGGAGCTCGCCATAGAAGAGCCTCTTTGGAAGTCTCTCATCTGGCATGCAGACTACGTGCCCTGTCCAGCGAAGCTGGGACAGCACCAAGAGGGTGAAGATGGTGGGGAGACCTGCTTTAATCAGTACCACTTTGTCTGGATTTTTGTCCTGCCACTTTATGCTGAGGATCTTCCTGACACTTGTGTGAAAGTGGTTTAGGTTTCTAGCATGGCGTTGATACACACTCCATGTTTCACATGCATATAGCAGTGTGGGTAGCACCACTGCCCTGTATACTTTTACCTTGGTCTGGATGGTAATGCCTCTTCTTTTCCAGACGTTTGGGTACAACCTGCCAAAAGTGGAGCTGGCTCTGGCAATTCTGACATTCACTTCGTCATCGATGGTGAGACAGTGTGCTGCCTAGGTATGTGAAACGGTTCACTGCATTGATTTTCTGGCCGTTGAGAGTGATTTTGGGCTCAATGTAGGGCTTTCCAGACGCAGGTTGATGGAGGTCTTCTGTCTTCTTTGTGTTAATTGTCAGACCAAAGTTTGATGCCTGCGCTGGAGAACAGGTTGACACTGCGTTTCATGTCGGCTTCTGAGACAGCGCTGAGGGCACAGTTATCAGCAAACAGCAGGTCCCTGATTGTGTCTGTCATGACCTTGGTTTTTGCCTGAAGCCTCCAAGGGTTAAATAGTTTGCCATCTGTGTGGTACCTCAGTTTGACACCAACATCCTCGTGTCTGAAGGCCTCTGTCAGCATGGCGGAAAACATGAGGCTAAACAGTGTTGGTGCCAGCATGCAGCCCGGCTTGACTGGGAAAGGGTCAGATGTTCTCCGCTCCCCTGGACTCTGGCCTGCATGCCCTCATGGAATTTCTGCACCAAGACGATGAATATATGTATATATATAAGGGATAGGCTATTAGTTCTATTATTATTAGTATTGATAGTACTACAGGTCGAAGACACTACCTTAGGATCAGGAAGGAATGACAAATTTTTTGTGTGTTTGAAAGTTATAAAGAAAATAGCCACATCGTTCAGAGAATTCTGGGGGATCACTTGGAACATTATTTGCAGAATTCTTGGGATAACTTTGAACATTATTTGCAGAATTCTTGGGATAACGTTGAAAATTATTTGCAGAATTCTGGGGATAACTCCTACCTAAAAATTTTTTTAAAATATTATTATGGTATTGACTATAAGTTAAATTTTAAATAAGTACTTAGTAAAAGTATTAGTATCATAATTAGTGATATTAGTATTAGTACGGTCAGTACCATCTCACTGATTTTACTATTGTTATTGTTTGATTATTTTTATAACAAATCCAGACCCTAGGTGTATACTATATAATATCAATAGTCTATAGGGTTCAGAAAACAATATTTTTTAAATATCATTTTGTGTGGAATGTAGCAAGAATCTATAAGTTTTCTCCCTTGTCAGCAGACAGTTTAATATCCTGATCAAAATAGTAATTTTAGCTTAATCCCCTTAGAATAATCAACAAATTAAGTGTGCATGCACAAATGAATTGAGCCTGCTGCATTGAGAGCTCACCTCACCCTAAGTGACTAAGTCCTTAGCAGTCACTTTGTTTTAACTTTTATTGTTCTAAAGGTACTTGAGCTTAAATACAAATCTTGGTCATGATTATATTCTTTAAGTGGAGAACTTAATTACTTAATAATTGTGTAATTTTAGTTAACTTAAGATAACTGTATGTTGTAGAGCAGATGTTGGCCAAATTTTCAGACCATAAATTATGCTATTTTAATTTGTCAAGGTTAAGAAAGGACACTATGCCACAAAAAACAAGTGACAAGGTTTCCAGTGAAATATTGTTTTGTTAAAAAATGAGTTAAAAGTATGATCATTACAAAACTTGATTTAGTAGCAGTGATAATGAATGGAAACTAAAGGTCAAGAATTCAATTACCTTTTGTCCATTTATGAATAAAACTAGGCCAGCATAATTCTGATTCAATCAAACCTAGGGCAATTGAGTCACAGTTACTCATTTTGTTCTGCAAGGTTTATAAAGACTAGGCCCATGGAAAAGGAATAATTTGGAGACACTCAAGACACTAGTTCAATAATTTGTTTTTATGTTTAGCTTTAATTGAACAAAGGTTATTGAAACAATTTATATAATACTGTTTGTAACCAATGACTGGTTTTTATTGTCATCTTGTAGATGTATTATTGTTATTGGTGCATAAATGGGATCAAAGACTGTACTTAAGTCCCCAAATAACTTCACTTTAACTTTATGGATAATCACATAAATTGCATTTCCCTAGATATTTGTTAACACAGCTGTAGCTCTGTGTACATCAAAATAGATTTCCTAGACTCTAGAATTGATCATAAAATCTTTTCTCAGAAGTTAGAATTGATTGCAACTCTTACAAGGGCATTGTTCGATTGCATGTTTAGTTAACAACTTCCCACTTCAAATGAAAGAAATTAATTATTCCAACTTCTTATCTTCTTTGTATATCTTTACGTAATTTCTTTAGAAAAAAATCTAATAAAGATTTTTCAAGGTGCACAGTGGATGCCCCTGAATGATGAAATGCAAAATATTGACCCTTATTGTGAGAAAAAGTTCTAAATTCATTTTCAGGTATGACAGGTCTAAAGGATGCCTTTCAGTTTCTTCAGCAAAAAGAAAAAAGGTTTTAACTTCTTTACTGCAACAAATTATTTCTCTTTCTTTGCTAAAACTGTTTTTTTTTCTTTCGGCTCAGCGGTTTATAACTAACAAAAATTAACAATACTGCTTAAAAAATATTGTTTATTATAGAGATCTAGCAACCTTTAAAATAAAACTTTCACAATCTCTATATGGCTTTCCTGTGTATTCATTAAATAACAAAAAATTATAATTTTAATAAGAGGCACCTTGCTTGAAGTGTTAAATCAAACTCAAATTTGACATGCTAAGATTTGAGAGAGTGTTGAGTAGAATTTTATAATTAAAGTTTAACTTCACCTTATCAAGCATTATTGTTAGTGCTTGACTGCTTTGTTTATAGGCCTTAGATATCATTTCACAAACTTAATGACAATATAATCATATATATTGTAGAGACTATCTGATTACATAAACATGGTTCACACCTCAACTACCAGCATAGCGTACATTTTCTTCTGAAGTAAATTTAAGTCAAGACCTTTTAATGTTAAAATATAACTGAAATTTGTGGGGAAAAAGTTAAATTAAAAAATATGTTAATAAAATGACTATGATGCATGATTACGTAGTCATAGTAAACTTGGATTTTTCTTCCTCATAAAAGTCAGATGATAGAATAGATTTTAATTGAAATTTTCTTTCTTTGGGTATTAGGTGCATGCAGGGGTTTTTCTTGTTTAATTATCAGATATTGCTGCTCTAATTAAAGCCATCCGTTCACATATTTGGGATAGGATATTAACATGTTGTTCTTTCAGTTAATCAGCTAATCAAAGAATGCTTTTTTCTTATGTGTTTTATTGATACCAAATTGTGCTCATGAGTATAACTGTTAAGACATTTATGAGGAAGCCTTTAAATAATTATTTTTGTCAGTTAAGCATTGGTACAATAATAATCAATCAAGAATTGCTTAAATGTTAAGGCTGTATACTTATATTTGTTATGGTTCGCATATACAATGATGTTCATCTGATCAATATGGATTGGAAAACTATTGTTTCCCTATCTCATTTTGATTATTATAATATTAGATTCGTAGAATGCAAACAAATTTTTAAAGTGTAGTAATCTTGTGCTGAGATATTTTTAACTTCTTTTGCTTAATTGCTTTTGTTATTAAACCTTGCAGTTTCATATCTATCATAATCTTGCAAAACTTGTTAAATCTTTAAAGTTATTTTTCCTGTTCAAAAGTTTCATTAGCGATCTCAAAATGTATTTTATTCTAGGGGAGTCGACCCGACAGACCAAAAAACCTGAAGCCACAGGTAAAATGCCCCTCTTTCGGCGCCAGAGTGAAAAAGGGAGAAAACGCCAACAGGACCTGGAGTTGCTGGTAGAACATCTTTTCTTTGTCCATATAGAGCTAAATGAACATATATCTGGGTTATGCTGGTATTTTTAACATGTTTCATGTGAAAACATCTTCACTTTGCACTGTAGAATAAATTTCTTGCTGCTCACTAAAGGAGAAATTAGATCGTCCATTTGACTAGCAACTATTCACACCTGATTTTAATTTACCTAAGTAGTAATGCTACTGGTCCATATTAAATCTTGAGATTTTAATAATATTCTTTGACTTCTATAATTATCTATGTATATGTATGAGCCGAAGAGTTTAGAAAATAGCTGATTTTTTAATGCTCATTCCATTACCCATGACTCCTCTTAAAACGGGTTGCTCATCCCATGACCATTGACTTATCCCATGACTTTTGACACATCCCATGACCATTGACTTATTCCATGACTGTATGACTTTTGACACATCTCATGACCATTGACTTATCCCATGACTTTTGACAAATCCCATGACCATTGACTTATCTCATGACTTTTGACACATCCAATGACCATTGACTTATACCATGACTTTTGACAAATCCCATGACCATTGACTTATCTCATGACTTTTGACACATCCCATGACCATTGACTTATACCATGACTTTTGACACATCTCATGACCATTGACTTATCCCATGACTTTTGACAAATCCCATGACCATTGACTTATCTCATGACTTTTGACACATCCAATGACCATTGACTTATACCATGACTTTTGACAAATCCCATGACCATTGACTTATCCCATGACTTTTGACACATCCCATGACCATTGACTTATTCCATGACTTTTGACACATCCAATGACCATTGACTTATCCCATGACACATCCCATGACTAGTGGCTCATCTCTGTCATCTCACACCTAATCTTATTTAACCATCACCGAGGTATAAGAGATCTGGGATTCTAATTCCAAGCTTGTTTGCAGGCCCAGCAAGACCCAGAGCCCAGGTTTGACCTGTCATCCTGTGAACTGACAGAGGTAAGTCATTCCGCTGTACAAATGAGGTATGGAATGCTGGCATAGTGTTTAATTACACATGAGTGCTGATTCAATTAGGTGTTTCATAACACAGTGTCTCACATGACAGTATGTCATACTACAGTGCATTACATGGCATTGTGTCATATTAAAGTGATTTACATGGCATTGTGTCATATTATAGTGATTTACATGGCATTGTGTCATATTAAAGTGATTTACATGGCATTGTGTCATATTATAGTGATTTACATGGCATTGTGTCATATTACAGTGATTTACATGGCATTGTGTCATATTATAGTGATTTACATGGCATTGTGTCATATTACAGTGATTTACATGACACTATCATATTACAGTGTTTCACATGACGATGTGTCATATTACAGTGTTTCACATATTACAGTCATCTGGATTAAAATGAGATTAATGACTATTTTATATAATTATTTTCTATATTTTTGTGTAGCTTAACATTAACATAGCTGTGTTGTTTATTGTTTTATTGAAGGTTCCCTCTGGAGTCTATGCTATATGTCGAGTCTTACAGAAACAAGTAAGTTGTCATTTTGTTATTTTCTACTCTGATTTAAAGTTACTAAGTATATCATATGTCAGGGATCAGAAAACTTTTTGTCTGAGAGAGCCATAAACACTACATATTTTGAAAAGTAATTCTGTGAGAGCCATATATTATGTTTAAAACTAAAAATTAAAGTAAATGAGTGCAATTTGTGTTATTTCAACAGTAAAGGTACAATAATTATCAGTCTGCATTTTTTATATCATTGTTATGCCGGTTCTTCAATACGCAAATAATGCATGTGATTATATCCAATGAGTCTGAATTTAAAGGTTATTTTTTATAATTGAACATTTGTCTGAAAGCCAGATGCAGCCATCAATAGAGCCACATTTGGCTCCAGAGTCATGGTTTCCGACCCCTTGTTCTAGTGGCGTATCATTTTGTGTTAAGGGGTGGTGTCAAGAATGGAAGTAAATACGTCATTTCATCTCATTCCATTTTTTGGTACAAAATGATGACAATTCAGGAATTCTTTGACAGTGTTTATTTTGTAATCTGTTAAATTCTTCAAATGTGTATTATCAATTCAGAGAATTTCTCCACATGTCAAATTTATATAAATTTTTATAATCATTATATGAACAGTACTGAGCATCTGTTTGATTATTAATGCTACAACTATAATCTAAAATTTAAAGATTTTGGCTCTAAGAAGTTTAAAAGATTGCTGATATTTTAAATTTTTTTTATATCCTTAATCATATTTCTTAAGTTTCCAGCATAAAACTCTGTGTATCAATGTTTTGTTCTAAATTTTCTGCTGTTTCTTTGTCCATTGTAACAATTTTTTCGAGAGTGTGGCACTCTGAACCTCAGGGACTTGCTGGTAAAACATATCACATCTATAACATACACAGAAAAATTGACAAAGAAAATTTTTCCTAAAATACAATGTTTCTTTCACTGTGGTTATTTAGGTCCTGCTGTTGCAAGATAACTGGCTGCAAGGGCTTGGTGGAGGGGGAACAATGAGTGACTTGAGTCTCATTCGGGTAAGTGGTTTGTTAGTGGAGGGGGAACAATGAGTGACTTGAGTCTCATTCGGGTAAGTTGTTGCTTTAACTATAGAATTTTATTTAACGTTTAGGGCATTTCATGCTCTTGTCATTCTTTTTTAAAATCCTTTATATTAACTTGTGGTGTCTGAGGGCATGTGTGCGTGCTTGCAGAAAAATTTTGGAGGATAGATTTTTAACCCACTTTCTCATAAGTGAACGAGTTTAAATTTTGCAGGTAGAATAAAAATGATGTATCAAAATTTCAGATCAATCGAATGTACTGTAATTGAATTATTGAATTTTAAAATTATTTTATTTATCTCTATATATCATGTTAATTTTTGAGATAGAGTGTTATGGTGCGCATTATTTTCAACAACCTTTCCTGTTGCGCAATAGGGTGCCCCTTATATTGACAAGACCTTTTAAAAAAATATTCACGATCAGTGCGCATTATATTAAACACATTTTACAAGAGATAACTAGAATTTGTATTTTCGGATTGTTTTGCCCTGCGTATTATAATGAACATCCTTATAGTTATGTCTCGTATATAAAGGATTTATAGTCAAAAACTTGTTTTTTTATTTTTTTAAAATTATCAAATAAAAATCACATATGAAAACTTTTAAGTCACCTTTATGAAGCCTTCCTTTTGTTTTCTTCTTCAAACAGGTGTTAGATCTGCACAATAATGAAATCAAATCCCTACCTGATGACTTTGGCTCTTTGGTCAGCTTGCAGGTAAGGTGCTTGATGATGGACAGAAGAGAGAGATTAATGGACAAAAAGTATTATAACATAAGAGAGTTGTGTAATTTTCATTTTTACTAGCTGTTGGCTTATTATCTGGGATGATTGACTTGTGCCCTATTATCTGGGATGATTGACTTGTGCCCTATTATCTGGGATGATTGACTTGTGCCCTATTATCTGGGATGATTGACTTGTGCCCTATTATCTGGGATGATTGACTTGTACCCTGTTATCTGGGATGATTGACTTGTGCCCTATTATCTGGGATGATTGACTTGTGCCCTATTATCTGGGATGATTGACTTGTGCCCTATTATCTGGGATGGTTGACTTGTGCCTTATTACCTGGGATGGTTGACTTGTGCCCTATTATCTGGGCTGGCTGAGAACAGAATACCATCTAAATCCTAATATTTCCCACAAGCTTCAAGAAGATTTAAAATGTACACTTCTTGTCTGTCAAATATTTTTTGAAACAGTTTTGTTCAGAGTTGGATCATATTTAGATAGGAGATGTTAAACATTACGGAGAAATTTAATACAAATAACTGATTTCATGAAGTTACATTGCTCTTTACACATGTTTATTTCTCTAACAACTCATTGATGCAAATAACTGGTGACAACCATTTCCAGGTCTTAGACTTGTCTGGAAATCGTCTGAAAGCTCTTCCAAAGTCCTTTGAAGAAATCCCAGTCTTACTGACACTCAATCTACGAAGTAAGATAAATGTTTCATAGTAATAGTGGTGCATTTAAATGTTAGATATAGGTTTTATTTTCCTTTTGATGTCTATTAATATTTAAACAAGTAAGTCAATGTTAATTCAGACCTCAAGTTCCTAAAGATGGGTATAAATTATTAAAACAAGTAGTCCATCTTAATTTAGACCTCAAGTTCCTAAAGATGGGTATAAATATTAAAACAAGTAGTCCATCTTAATTTAGACCTCAAGTTCCTAAAGATGGGTATAAATATTAAAACAAGTAGTCAATCTTAATTTAGACCTCAAGTTCCTAAAGATGGGTATAAATATTAAAACAAGTAGTCAATCTTAATTTAGACCTCAAGTTCCTAAAGACCTGCTATTGTACATGACTTCTCAGATAACAAGTTCAAGACATTCCCCGAGCCCATCTGCCATCTAAAGTGTCTGAGAACTCTGGACGTGTCCAGCAATGAGATTGACAGTCTGCCTGTCAAACTCTGTCACGTCAAAGCCTTGGAGACCTTGATCCTAGATGTTGATAGAATGAAAAGTCCATCACCTGGTCAGTGCTTCTGTTGTAAAGTTGTCTCTAAATAAAGAAGAGAAGAATGGAATGTGGCATTACATTATGACAGTAGCCACTGTATAAGTTGGACAGTAGCCACTGTATAAGTTAGAGAGTAGCCAAGACAGGATGAGGGAATTAAGTTTAAGGCAACAAAAGAGCTGAATACTGGCTCATAATAGAAACCCAGAGAATGGCTGATTTGTATTTGTACCAGCTAATCAAGTTGCTTCTCTTATTTCTAAATCATTTCAATATTTCATTGTCACCTTCCTTCAAATGTTTGTAATCTCTTGTTATTATAATGTTCCCTGTCAGTTGAGTACTTACAATGTCATTTTAATGTTCCCGTCAGTCGAGTACTTACAATGTCATTTTAATGTTCCCTCCAGTTGAGTACTTACTATGTCATTTTAATGTTCCCTCCAGTTGAGTACTTACAATGTCATTTTAATGTTCCCTTCAGTCGAGTACTTACAATGTCATTTGAAATCAATTTTAATTTTTCTATTGGCTTAACAAGTTTGTGACCTTGCAATATTCCTATAGAGATTATTGTGTGACGGTTTCTAACACTTGAATCTCATTTGAACATTGGTCAAGACTTAAGTTGTTCAGTTGGTAGTTGTTTATGCTTCAACATTAAGAAATTCTCTAAAGCTGAAGTGATCCCTGTGTTGATGACATCACATTTATTGTCTCTTAGATATATGCAAGAAAAGCACAGCAGCTACTATGATGTATTTGTGTAGCCGTGAGTATTATCCTTGACTTTTAAAATGTTTTTTCATAGGTGTGATGATTAACCTTGACCTTTTAAATGTTTTTTCCATAGGTGTGAGTATTAAACTTGACCTTTTAGTTAATTGATTTTGCGTGTTCACATTTAAGTCTCATATAGTGGGAAAGAAAGAAAAGTCCGTTTTCAGATAAAGTTTTTTCTATAATTGAAATAGATGAAAAACCTGAATTTAATTTTTTTTTGTTTGTTTGTTATTTGTGTTCAAATTCAAGTTTTGTATGGTGAGAAGGAAAGAAAAATCAGCTTAAAATAAAGTTTTAGTTTCATTGAATTATTTATTGAACCAGATGACAAACCTCAAAAAAATGTTTGTATGTTCACATTAAAATCTCAGAAGGAAAGAAAACTCAATTTCAAATTAAGTTTTTTGTTTAATTAAATTATTTATTGAACAACATGACAATACTCTTAAAATTTTTTCCCCCCTGCAACAGTAGCTGGCATCGAATACGAACATCCTTCAAAATACTGGCTCAAAATCCAGGCAGCCAACAAGGGCCTGAAATCGTCTACCAGTGACGGGTACTTGAATGTGTCTCAGATAGAATCTCAAATGATGGTTAGTTCTTGTAATAAATTATTGTGTGTAATACAATGTTTTAAAATGAAAATTTATGTACAATTTTTTTTTTCTTTAACTCCCTGTAAAAGTGAATTGTTTAATGTGAGTTGTTTAATAAATCCAAGTGACCATAATTAAAAAATTTATTTTACTTTATTTTTTGTTTTTTAGGAAGGAGTTCGGGCTAATCAAGTGGTTCTTGTAAGTCGCTGAGACAGCTTAATGATTTATCAGTTTCGTTGACTTGTGGATTTCATAAGTTTAGTTCATGTTTTAATTTTATTAGTTTTGTTGACTTGTGGATTTCATAAGTTTAGTTCATGTTTTCATTTTATTAGTTTTGTTGACTTGTGGATTTCATAAGTTTAGTTCATGTTTTCATTTTATCAAATTAGTTTACATTGATGATTTGGTCCCAAACAAAAAATGATTACAAAAGAAAGTTTTATTATAATTCTATTGAAATTCTGTTGATTTTTAAAACCAATAAATAAGGCAAAGATTTCAAAGAAGAATAAATTTTTCCTTTGAATTTCCAGGACCAAAAGAGAAAAGATGCAGAAGAGCTGGAGAGAATTTTACAGTCGGAACAAGAGGCCCAAGCTCAACTAGCCGCACAGGCAGCTTACGACCACAGACTGCTCTTGTCCTCTATAACACAGGTGAGGGTCAAGGTCAGCTTATGCCCACAGATTGGTCTTGTCCTCTATCACACAGTTGAGAGTCAAGGTCAGCTTATGACCTCATATTGCTCTTGTCCTCTATCACACAGTTGAGGGTCAAGGTCAGCTTATGACCTCATATTGCCCTTGTCCTATATCACTCAGTTGAGGGTCAAGGTCAACGTATGACCAAACATTGCTCTTGTCCTCTATCACACAGTTGAGGGTCAAGGTCAGCTTATGACCACAGATTGGTCTTGTCCACTATCACAGAAATTTCAAGATTTTAATCATGGTGAAATCTTATATATATATAAGACGCATTTGTTGTCCGTCCGTCTGTATGTCTGTCTGTCTGTCTGTTCCCTAATAACTCAAGATCCAGACGACCCAGTAAAGTGAAATTTGGTAAACGTACAAACAATCATATGGGGAAGGTTCTTAAATAGGTTTTGTTCCATAAATTCTCACCCATGGGCGCCGGGGGCCCCAAAACTTTTTTTTTTTCTTATTTGAGCTATATAAAAAATGAAAATAAAAAATTTTTCTATTTCTCGAGGAGGCAGAATCATGAAATTTTAGGAAATTGTTGAGTACACTTCTGCAATGTTAACAGGCAAAAATATATTTAAATTACCTCTTTCTGGGGGCCCAAATGTAGTTTTTTCCCTTATATGAACTATATATAAAAACTAAAAATCACTAATTATCCTATTTTACAGATAGGTAGATGCATGAAAGTTTGGCAAGTTGTTAAGTACACTACCCCGACGATTTTTTGCGAGAAAGAATTTTAAACTTCCCACTCCTGGGGAGCCGGGGGCAAAAATGTAGTTGTTTTTTTAAACTAATATACGCTATATAAATACTGAAAAAAGTTTAATTGAGTTCACCGGTTCTTCATTTAAAAATGCTTGTACTGCAGATTTGTATATATACTGGGAAGTTGTTAAGTACACTCTCCTAACGCTAATTTGCAAAAAAGAATTTTAAACTTTACACTCATTGGGGGCCGGGGGCCAAAATGTAGTTTTTTCTTATATTAAAAACTCATTCATCACTAATTCTCAAATTTACCGCGTAGGTAAAACCATGAAACTTTTTGAAATTCTTGAGCATACTCTTCCGACTATAATGGCAATCGTTCCATAAATTCCCACTCATGGGGGCCGGGGGCCCAAATACGTTTTTCCCCCGTTATTTGAGGTATATAAAATTAAAAATAACTAATTCTCCTATTTCCCGAGCAGGCAGAAGCATGACATTTTAGGATATTGTTTAGTACATTTCCGAAATTATCACAGGCGAAAATATATTTCAATGATCACTTTCTGGGGTCCAGGGGCCCAAATGTTTTTTCCCTATATGAGCTATATAAAAATTGAAAATCACCAATTCTCCTATTTCCTGTGTAGGTAGAAGTATGAAACTTTGGCAAGTTGTTAAGTACGCTACCCCGACGATTTTTTGCGAGAAAGAATTTTAAACTCCTCACTCATGGGGGGCTGGGGGCCCAAATGTTGTTTTTTCTTATAGTAGAAATAAACTCATCACTAATTCTCCAATTTACAGTGTCGGTAAAAACATGAAACGTTTGGAAATTATTGAGCAGACTCTCCTTGCAATAATTGCTTTCTTTTTCATGGGGTGCCGGGGGCCCAAATGTACTTTTTTTTAAAAATGAGCTATATTAACAAAATTCAGACAACGAAATATTGTGAAAATTTAGTACACGTATACGACATTACATGATGAATTTTCTTAAGTAGATTTCGTTTAAATTTCCCGCTCATGTGGGGCTGGGGGCCCAAAAACGTATTTTACTTAGATGGGCTAAATAAAAATTGAAAATTACTAATTCTCCTATTTCTGATTAGATGGAATCATGAAATTTTAGCAAATTGTTGAGTACACGCCTGCAGTGGTAACAGGTGAAAAAATATTTAAATTATCACTTACTGTGAGCCGGGGGCCCAAATGTATGTATTTTTTAAAACAACTACACGCTATATAAATACTGAAAATCACCCATTCTACTGTTCCCATGTAGGTAGAAGAATGAAACTTTGGGAAGTTGTTAAGTACACTCTCCTAATGCTAATTTGTGAAAAAGAATTGTGTTCGGTTCTACAGAAAACCGTATTTAAAACCCGTGCGAAGCCGGGTACTTGCCTCTAGTACTATATAACTCTAATATTTATAATTTAAAACGTTTGAAGCTTTGTAGTTGACTGTAACAGAATGTCATAAGAATTATATGTGGTGTTTTAATAACAGGGTTGACTGAACATATGACCTGATTGTTGAGTGTTTATCAGTGTCAAATGATGGGTAATGTTAGTTTCTGCACGGTGGGCAGTGTCAAATGATGGGTAATGTTAGTTTCTGCACGGTGGGCAGTGTCAAATGATGGGTAATGTTAGTTGCTGCACAGTGGGCAGTGTCAAATGATGGGTAATGTTAGTCGCTGCATAGTGGGCAGTGTCAAATGATGGGTAATGTTAGTTGCTGCACAGTGGGCAGTGTCAAATGATGGGTAATGTTAGTTTCTGCACGGCTGGCAGTGTCAAATTATGGGTAATGTTAGTTTCTGCACGGCTGGCAGTGTCAAATTATGGGTAATGTTAGTTGCTGCACAGTGGGCAGTGTCAAATGATGGGTATTGTTAGTTGCTGCACAGTGGGCAGTGTCAAATGATGGGTAATGTTAGTTGCTGCATGGCGGGCAGTGTCAAATGATGGGTAATGTTAGTTGCTGCCCAGCTCACAGACTTGATTGTTTTAATAAGCTTCTACACTCTTACAGATGATACTTTTTGTTAATAACGTGTATTTATTCTGTGGATTGACTGCCATACTGTGACATTCTTCATGTGCTCAGAACACAGAACAAGACACACAGGACCTTGAGTATCTCAACAGCAGGAAAGACAAGGAGAAGGAAGAGTTTCTCAAGGATTTGTATGACAGTAAGCAAATATATGGGGGTGTGGCTCATGTTATATGGGGAATGTGGCTCATGTTATATGGGGGTGTGACTGTTATGTGGGGGTGTGGCTCACGTTATGTGGGGGTGTGGCTCATGTTATATGGGGGATGTGGCTCATGTTATATGTGGTGTGTGGCTCATGTTATATGGGGGTGTGGTTCATGTTATGAGGGGGTCGTGACTCATGTTATGTGGGGGTAGGCCCATTATGTAGGGGTGTGGCTCATGTTATGTGGGGGTGTGGCTCATGTTATGTGTTGGTGTGGCTCATGTTATATGGCGGTGTGGTTCATGTTATATGGGGGTGTGGTTCATGTTATGTGGGGGTGTAGCTCATGTTATGTGGGGGTTTGGCTCATGTTATATCGGAGATGTGGCTCATGTTATATGGGAGATGTGGCTCATGTTATATGGGAGTTGTGGCTCATATTATATTGGGGTGTGGCTCATGTTATATGGGGGTGTGGCTCATGTTATGTGGGGGTGTAGCTCATGTTATGTGGGGGTTTAACTCATGTTATATGGGGGTGTAGCTCATGTTATATGGTGGTGTGGTTCATGTTATATGGGGGTGTGGCTCATGTTATGTGGGGTGTGTGGCTTATGTTATATTGGGGTGTGGCTCATGTTGTATTATTGGTGTGGCTCATGTTATGTGTGGTTTGTGGCTCACGTTATATGGTGGTATAGCTCATGTTATGTTGGTGTGGCATACTTTGGATAACTAGAACTAAAACTGCTCCATTTCAAAAAATAGTAGTTCACATTTTATTTTAATAAATTAATGCACATCATTAATTGTAGTGTGTTGATTAGGTCAGAGGTCAACAACCTGTGAATCACTCTGATATAGATCACTCTCCTGAAGCATTTTTCTAAAAATAAATTTAAAAAATACTTATTTATAATGCTATCAACGTCTAACATATTTCCTTCACTGATTTGATAGATAGAAATGACAATTTACTCTGAAAGATTAAAGAATTATGTTTTTAACGTTAGTTATTCCAAAAAGATGATTACATTTAAAATATAAAGCTGTGATAGTTTGGGAAAATAACGTGTCAGTATGAAATAAGTGTTTGGAATGATTGAAAGAAATGATTGACTAACACTTGGCCATCTTCCCAGTTGAGAGTATGAAATAAGTGTTTGGAATGATTGAAAGAAATGATTGACTAACACTTGGCCATCTTCACAGTTGAGAACGGTGCCAGCAGTCTTCTGTCCCAGATATTGGACTACAACGCCAAGGCAAAGGAGACAGAGAAGTTGTTGGAGATGATGGAAGAAGAGAGGTAACCATGGCAACAGTTATTTGTCAAGGTCTAGTTGATAAAGCTTTATTCGAAACTTGGGAAAAACAAAACTTGATAAAGTAAAATTTCTGGTATATCGTTGACCCATTTTATTAATCCTGTAAATAATGAACGTTTTAAATGGTACTTCTCTCGGCTACAATGACTTAGTGACCCTGGTATTGAATCAATTAATTTAGATTTAAATTTGTCTCACACAATAATGAGCATTTTGTTAAAACAAGAAATTTTTTCCTTCAGAATGAAAGAAGAAGACTGGTTGAAAGTCAGATGGGAGGAACTACAGAATATTCGGAAAAAAGAAATACTGGGTAAGTCTGTCATTCTAAAGAAATATTGGATAAGTCTGTCATTCTAAAGAAATATTGGGTAAGTCTGTCATTCTAAAGAAATATTGGGTAAGTCTGTCATTCTAAAGAAATATTGGGTAAGTCTGTCAGTCCTAAAGAAATATTGGGTAAGTCTGTCAGTCCTAAAGAAATATTGGGTAAGTCTGTCAGTCCTCCTAAAGAAATACTGGGTAAGTCTGTCAATCCGAAAACACTAATGGGTAAGTCTGTCAGTCCTAAAGAAATATTGGGTAAGTCTGTCAGTCCTAAAGAAATACTGGGTAAGTCTGTCAGTCCTAAAGAAATATTGGGTAAGTCTGTCAGTCCTAAAGAAATACTGGGTAAGTCTGTTAGTCCTCCTAAAGAAATACTGGGTAAGTCTGTCAATCGGAAAGGAATAATGGGTAAGTCTGTCAGTCCTCCTAAAGAAATACTGGGTAAGTCTGTCAATCCGAAAGAAATACTGGGTAAGTCTGTCAGTCCTAAAGAAATATGGAAAGTAAGATGATGTTAGTGGAGTTGCCAGCTAATTCAAAAGTGGTTTCTTTCAAATAACATGAAGAAGAACGACGTTAGTTGAGTTGCCAGGTAATTCTGAGGTTATTTATTTCAGATAACATGAAGAAGAACTATGTTAGTGGAGTTGCCAGGTAATTCTGAGGTTATTTATTTCAGATAACATGAAGACTATGTTAGTGGAGTTTGCCAGCATGGAGGCTGCCAGGGAAGACTTGAAACTGTTCAAAGACGAGGTTCTCAGAGATGCCATTGATGAGTGAGTGGTTGGAAGTAAAATGATGGCCGTCACTATGTATGTAGGGTTCATCACTATGTATGTAGGGCCGTCACTATGTATGTAGGGCCGTCACTATGTATATAAGGCTGTCACTATGTATGTAGGGCCGTCACTATGTATAAAAGGCTGTCACTATGTATGTAGGGCCATCACTATGCATGTAGGGCCGTCACTATGTATATAAGGCTGTCACTATGTATGTAGGGCCGTCACTTTTTATATAGGGCTGTTACTGTTTGGGTTTTCTATGAAGTAAAAATATATCGCGGTGGGTGGGGCAGATTAAAGTATTAAACAAAAATGACTTACAATTGAGATGTCATCGAATTTCATACACCACATTACCACATTAATAGTACGGCGAGTGTGGCTGAAACCGTATTTGAACAGAAAAAACGGGGAGGGGAAACGTGTGCGCCGCAAAATTCAATTATTCAAGCGAGTTAACGATTGAAAAACAATATGGTTTTTTAATAAATTCCATTTTATCATCTTTGTTTACTCCGTAGCTTTTTAATTTTATTATTATTATTAATTTTAATACGCGAGTTGACCGGCATCACACACAAGAGAGGTAAACATGACGTCACAAAGGACGGGGTGAGGAGTTAGTTTTTGAAACTAATGAAAAATACCTCGCTAACTTTAACGAACGATTGAACCGGTCCTCTTATTTGGACTGATGAACTACGAGTCCTCAAAATAAAAATAAAAAAAAGACAATTAACCATCACTGTTTAATTAATTCTTTAAAAATTTTTAAAAATAAAAATGCGTTGAATTGTGGGCAATGCGGAAAGAGCTGAACGCCAGCGGGCGAAGCGGGCTTTGATGCCATCAGACGACGCCAGGCGACAACATTCTCTTGTTAGTTCTCAAAACATAAGGGATATAAGGACGAGTGGTTAACCGATTAACTGGTCTTTTTTGAACGGTTAGCCGGTCCTCAAAAACGAGCGGTCTTAACAACCTTAATCATTACAGAAGAAATCAAAGAGTCAATTTATTATTTGAATGAGGCCGGGGGCTAGTTAAACTTTTAGGGTTTGTGAGTATTTAGGCTGCAAGCTGGACTTTGGACACACCTGGTTTAAACATTTGTTTGTGATTTTGTTAAAAGTTGGATTCTGTAAGTAGAGTTACAGTTAGCAAGGTTTAAAAAAATAACAAAAAGATCTAGTCAGATACCGTGTGTTGATGTTAGCTGTTTTGATGAATAAATAAAATAAGTTTAAATAGAGAGATACAAGTTGTTCTCTTTCTATGGGTTCCTTGGAGAAGACTTTGCAAGGGATAAGTGGATTAATTAGAACCTGATGTAAGAAAACAAAGTTGAACTAGCCCCAATGGTAAAGTCCTCTTTCTGTTGCTAGGACTGGCACTATTCCATTGATGTGTCCAGTCCTGCTTACAACAACACATTTGTGACTTGCTGTTACCAGGACTTGTATTGTCCCATTGATGTGTCCCAGTCCTGCTTACAACACATTTGTGACTTGCTGTTATCAGGACTTGTATTGTCCCATTGATGTGTCCAGTCCTGCTTACAACAACACATTTGTGACTTGCTGTTACCAGGACTTGTATTGTCCCATTGATGTGTCCCAGTCCTGCTTACAACAACACATTTGTGACTTGCTGTTACCAGGACTTGTATTGTCCCATTGATGTGTCAAGTCCTGCTTACAACAACACATTTGTGACTTGCTGTTACCAGGACTTGTATTGTCCCATTGATGTGTCCCAGTCCTGCTTACAACACATTTGCTCCTATCATGATCCTAGGGAAAATTTCAGTGCTGGCCAGATGCACAGTTTGATGGACTACAAAGACCTGGAGAACAAGAAACTGGTGTCCAAGTTGGCAGAGGAGGTGAGACTTGATTCGTATATCCACACTTATCTGTCTGCTGTACTATGTTTCCCTTTTAGATGGCTTATAATTGTTATCTTATATCCACACTTATCTGTTGTACTATGCATTCCTTTTAGATGGCTTATAATTATCATCTTATATCCACACTTATCTGTCTGCTTTACTAAGACTTCCTTTTTGATTGCTAAAAAAAAAGATTTTATAATTTTATAACATTTTAAACCTTGGCACCTACATCAGGATCATTCAATACAAAATGACAAAGTGATGTAGTAAAGGGTTGTAAAATAAGCTAGAATCTGCTCTTTATTCCTTGCACATATCTATTTCTACTCCACAACAGGAAGAGTTACAGAAAACAGCATTTGAGGCCCTGCTTATCTCCCAAGACTCAGCCCACTCACGTATCCGAGCCCAGATTGCCCTGATCGAGTCGGAACTTGCCCAGCTGACGGCTGTGGAGATGGATCAGAGAGCTCGCCGCATGGAGCACGAGTTTGTAAGTATATAAATACAGACATTGTAGTAAATACAGACATTGTAGTAAATACAGACATTGTAGTAAATACAGACATTGTAGTAAATACAGACATTGTAGTTTAAGTTTTCTTCAGTTTCCATTCACAAACATCTGTGCACAGATGAAAGTCATGAGATGTTGGACTGCCATTGTCGCAAATATTATTATTAGTGTGGAATAGTTTACCATGGAATAAGTTAACATAACCTATTCCTGTGCATTAGGGGTGTCCAAAATCCGGCCGGCGATGCAATTTTAAAATTTTGCAATAAAAACTTCTAAAAGTATTTGATTTTTGTTTACTATTTTAATCCAGTCCTCAATATCTTTACTTCAAGGAATATGGACCGCCAAAAAGTTTGGCTGCCCTGTTGTATATAACATTCCATGTACTTGGCTGCCCTGTTGTATATAATATTCCATGTACTAGGATGCCCTGTTGTATAAAATATTGCATGTAGTAATTTAGAAGACAATGAATTAAAATCAGGGCGCTGAGTTTGATCATATGGTAGAGTAGGTTCTAAAAAATCATGATTAAATTGTTGAGACTTTCGAAGGTGTTTTGAAAAGTCCAGATAAAAACTTGAAAACTTTTTAAAAGTATCCACACTTTGTATGCTGTAAACTTATGAACCATACATAAATGTTCCTATTTATGGTTAATGTGAATGTTTATACACTAAAGCTATGTCACCAGATCTTAATATCTTCACCAGATGTTACATCTATGGTTAATGTGAATGTTCATACACTAGAGCAGGGGTGGCGAACACGCGGCTCTCAAGCCGCATGCGGCTCCGGGCCAAAATGATTGCGGCTCTTTGCCTCTTATCATTATTTTGTATACTGTGGCTCTTTGCCAAGTTTGAATTTTGTTTTAGATACATCGTCTTTCGATACTCATTCATATGTCACAAGTTAGTGGAAAGGGAAACCTCTCTCAAGGTGTAAGTTCTGAGTACTTTCTAGATTCTAGGAAAACCCCTGCAAAGTGACTTCCGTCACTTCTGGGAAAACCCCTCTGAAAGTCAATGTTCCTTAATGAGTTCGGGGAAACCCTCTCCTTTAGGTCGAGTCCCTGCATCTCCCCACCTTTTTAAAAGAATGTTTTATAAATAAAGAGGCTCAGTCATTTCCCGGACGCGAGCTAGTGCAGTTTAAAGTTCTTTTCTTTAAGGGCAGGTTAAACCCCTAAAATTTTAATTTTGTGTTAAAAAACGTAAAATTTGAAAATATTTTTTTTACTAAGTATATTCATTTCCAAATACCATGATATACTTAATTTTTAAATAAACGCATTATAAGTATTTTAATTTAATTACTTAAACTAGTAAGGTATGAGAAAAAACACCTAATTAATTATGCAAAAATGTTAAATTATTTAAATCATTGATAACTTTAGTTCCCCTTGGCTGATCTCCGAAATTTTTTATGTGAAATATGCAAATTTAAAATCTCTACCAACTTATTTAAATGGAAAAAAATAATTGTAAAAATAATTTTCGTTGGTTGATAGAAGGGAACTCCCTTTGCTTGAGCCAATCACAACCCTTCTTATAAAAAATCATTAGGGTTTCCGGAAGATCTAGTTGTTTACATTCTATAACCCACGCTGTAAAGTTAAATGTGCAAGTTTTTCAAAGTGGTTTTGGATTTTCTGTTTTAAAAGGACCTGTGATAAGCTTGTTTTAAAATAATTTTAAGTATACAATAGCAATGGATAAAGTTAAAGTAAAAAGGAATGGGAATAAATATCGTAGTAAAACGCGTAAATTTCAGGGAAATAAATATACTAAAAAGCTTAGTGATACTTTTTTCAGTGATAGTTAGTACTAGTACTAGTTATATTATTGTTAAAATTATATGCTTTTGTGTGGTGTGGCTCTCTGACTCTCACAGTTTAAAATTTTGGCTCTTTTTGTCAAACTTGTTCGCCACCCCTGCACTAGAGCTATGTCACAAAACTCCTTGTAGTCTTATCTTCTTATATGTTACAGATGCTCCTTCTGTACAGAAGATTATTGCGTCCTACGTATTTCTATGGTTTGTGTTTAGTCCTGTATTCTTACTAGAGTTTTAAATGATGATAAAGTGTTGGCTTTCCTGGTTTCTTCAGGCAACCCATTCCACGCCCGAATACCGGACGGAAAGAAAGAAAACTTGTATGTGTTTGTTCTTGCATATGGAATAAGAAAGGTGTTTTTATCTTTATGTCTATCTGAGGGTTGTATTAAGTTATCTTTGTGTTGTATTTCTAGATTAGAATTAATAGCCTTATGTATAATTACTAATTTACTCTTGGTTCTTCTATCCTCTAGTGTTTCAAGGTTTAATGATTTAACTAATGGTGTTACTCTTGTCAGTCTGAATATTCTCCAGTAATGAATCTGGCAGCTCTTTTTTGTATTTGTTCTAACTTATCAATATTTTCTTTGGTGGATGGGTCCCATACAGAAGATGCATATTCTAGTATAGGTCTCACCAGGGTGAGGTAGCATTTTAGTTTTATATCTTTGTTACATTTGTAAAAGTTTCTTTTTATAAAGCCTAAGGTTTTGTTTGATTTTTTAATAACTTCATTGACATGGGGATTCCAAGATAGTTTCTCATTTATTATGACTCCTAAGTATTTCGCATCTTTAGTTTGGGTTAGCTCTGTTCCATGGATGAAGTATTTTGAATTTATTTGTTTCTTTTTCTTTGTTACTCTTAGCAGTTGACATTTTTCTGGGTGGAAGGACATACTCCAGTTAGTTTCCCATTTTATTAATTCATCTAAGTCTTTTTGTAAAATTTTGCTATCTTGTTCTGATTTGATTGTTCTATAGATTATACAATCATCAGCAAATAACCTAACTTTAGTTCCTGTTGAGATATTGTTGGGTAAGTCATTTATATAAATTAAAAATAGTAAGGGACCTAGGACAGTTTCTTGTGGAACTCCTGAGTTAACCTTTATTGGTGTAGATTTAGATCCATTAATTATTACAGTTTGCTCCCTACCCAATAGGAAATCTTGGATCCAGTGATGTAAGGGACCTGAGATTCCAAAGTATTTAAGTTTTTTAAGTAAACTAAGGTGGTGAACTTTGTCAATTGCTTTTGAGACGTCTAGTAATATTGTATCTATTTGATCATTATTATCTAAGCCTTTTGATAGATCATCTATTAGACCTATCAATTGTGTTTCACATGATCTGTTCTTTCTAAAGCCATGTTGGTGTGGGCATAGGGCATTATATTTGTCAAGGTGGTTAACTATTCTGCTATATATTATGTGTTCCAGTAATTTACAGGCGATACTAGTGAGTCATAGCTGTGATAAAGAAATGATGTCATAGGTGGGATTTGAACCCACACCCATAAACTATTACAGTGAAAGGGATTAATTAATTTAAATCATTAATTAAGTTAAGTTGGTGCTATAAAGATTCATTCATTAGAGATGAGAATTCAAAATAAAAACAAAACAATTTTTAAAAAACCAACACTCCCAGATGTATCAAAATATTTCATTGTTACTAAGAATATTAATAAAAAATTACTTGGATATTCACAATTTGAAATTCTCACTACATCTGTCTTTCTATGATTCTCCTAAGTGGTTTGAAATGTCTTGAATGAAAACGAACTTGATTAGTTTAAGTTTAATTAAGCCATGAAGGGTGTCTTCACGTTAAGACCTGATGACCTGAATAAATCAATATCTGTTTGCAGAATGTTGTGGCAGATCAGAGGGTGGCGTTGTCAGCCATGTTGTCCCAGCTTCTGGAGGAGAAAGAGAAAAGAAAAAGGGAGCTAAAGAAGAGATTGGTCTGTTGGAACATAAGTTGTGTTGTTGATTGGTCTGTTGGAATATAAGTTGTGTTGTTGATTGATCTGTTGGAACATAAGTTGTGTTGTTGATTGGTCTGTTGGAACATAAGTTGTGTTGTTGATTGGTCTGTTGGAATATTAGTTGTGTTGTTGATTGGTCTGTTGGAACATAAGTTGTGTTGTTGATTGGTCTGATGGAATATTAGTTGTGTTGTTGATTGGTCTGTTAGAAAAGTGTGGTCTGTTGATTGGTCTGTTGGAACATTTTTAAATCTTTACTTTGTCTTATAATTAATTTGAATGTTAAATAAGTTGACTGTCTTTAAAAATAAAAAATAAAAAAATTAGAAAATGAGTAACATTCCAGTCACATGACTAAATCATTTCCGCTTTAAAAATGTAGTCAGGAAGAAGTTTTAATTTGTGTACAATTATTTCTGATGGTAAGATTGAAATGGAGCAGCAAAGAGAGGATGGCCAGCAAGATTATTGGCTAGCACAATACCAGAGGTTGTTGGACTGGAAGCCACAGGCCCTTATTGACAGGGTGAGTAGGGGCTAGCACAATACCAGAGGTTGTTGGACTGGAAGCCACAGGCCCTCATTGACAGGGTGAGTAGGGGCTGGGCTAGCACAATACCAGAGGTTGTTGGACTGGAAGCCACAGGCCCTCATTGACAAGGTGAGTAGGGGCTGGGCTAGCACAATACCAGAGGTTGTTGGACTGGAAGCCACAGGCCCTCATTGACAGGGTAAGTAGGGGCTAGCACAATACCAGAGGTTGTTGGACTGGAAGCCACAGGCCCTCATTGACAGGGTAAGTAGGGGCTGGGCTGGCCATATACCAGAGGTTGTTGGACTGGAAGCCACAGGCGCTCATTGACAGGGTGAGTTGGGGTTGGGGCTGGGAGAGAGGGTAGACCAGGAGGTTGTTGGACTGGAAGCCACAGGCCCTCATTGACAGGGTGAGTAGGGGTTGGGGCTGGGAGAGGGTAGACCAGGGCCTAGAATTATAACTTATATAGGGCAATACCAGAGGTTGGGGTTGGGAGAGGGTAGACCAGGGCCTAGAATTATAATTTATATAGGGCAATACCCCAGAGGTTGGGGTTGGGAGAGGGTAGACCAGGGCCTAGAACTATAATAATAATTAAAATAGAACTGTTCCCCAGCAAGCAGCTGGCCTCACATAAGAATAGTAACACACACATAATTATCAATGCATTCAATGTAAAAAATTCATTACCTTACTACAACAAATAAGTTTATTTTTAACATTCATAGAAATGTTTGATTGTTAAATTAATTTTAAAAGTAAAGATTGAAGAAATGGTTTTTTTAATGCAGTCTTAGGTTACAGGGCTGATGGAGGTATGTGGCTTGAGCCAAGCTAAATTTGAGAACTGAACATTTTAGTGCAAAAATAGGTGTCAAACTGGCAATACAAAAAATAATTAATTCTTTTCAATAGAGTATTTTACAGAAAATTTCGTATCCTTCTATAAATTAATATACATATTTTTAAAAAAAGACATCCTTTTAATAATGTTTTTTTAAAACCTGTAAGCTCCACTGGAGTGAAAGGCTATGGGAATGCATGCATAGTGGATATGACACCGTCACATATATATTTATGTGCATATATTAGATATTATAAATATAACACTGCTTCCAAATTCTAATTTACCACAAGATAAAATTTTTAAAATTTCAAACATGAAAGGTAATCTCCTATGAAATATTGACTGTTTCAGTGGATATTTCATTTTTAAATAGGCCCTCTTGATTATCCAATGGATTGTACCTTGTTTTATATTATTCTATTTCCTATTGGTGACAGGCACAGTGGATGTTTAAAATCTATTTATTGATGACTAACCTCTAATGTATCTCTTCATTAGGAGAGCCAACTTGAGATTGCAGTTAAAGATATCCTCATCTCATCCGGAGCAGAGGAGTACATTCCCTTGTTTGCACGACATCGCATCACAATTGAAACCATGCTGACCCTAACTGACCAAGACCTCAGTCAGATGGGAGTTCACGAGATGGGGCTCAGAAAGTCTATTCTTAAACATCTGTGTCCCCAGGAGAAGACTGTCATGGATGAGTACAGAGAGAAGAACAGGGTATGTTAAAATATGAACAAAATTAGAGAAAAATGTTTTAAAATTATACTAAATAAACAGTGTTACCATCATATTCATAAATGTTTAAGTAAACATCAAAATTTGTCAAATTTGACTCTACAATGATAGATCTTTATAATGATATATCTTTATTATAATGATAGATCTTTATTATAATGATAGATCTTTATTACAATGAGAGATCTTTAACACATTATTTTCCTTATCTCCAATATTAACCATGTATTTTACTTAAATTTTTTTAGCGCCAGCAATATTTAAACTTCTAATTGTGTAGCTACTCTAGAAAAACATTAAATCTTTTTTTTTTTTTTACTATCCCACTACTGACTCAAGATCCAGGATGATGATTTGTTCCAAGGGCTTTTATATAAAGTTAAGGCACACGTTATCCTGAGTGTTGATAGTGTAAGTTAATATTTGTTTCTTTTACATGTTTAGTTTCCTGTTAAGTTTTTGTTTCATGTCTGAGCAGGAACAGTTCATTCCGCCCCATGAGATCCAGCCGTCAGCTCCACCACGTCCAGAAATTTCCAAGCAGCATTCCTTGCCGCCTGCTCTTCTGGAGAGGCAGCTGTCAGTCACCGCCAGGGGACTTAATTCAGAGTGTGCCATCTGCCTTGATAAGCAGGTAAGTTGTGGTCGAATGTTTGCAGCTAAATGGATTTTTATTAATCACAAATATTTGGTCTCCATATAAAAAATGGATTTTTTTTTT
The DNA here is from genome assembly GCA_002072015.1 of Radix auricularia. Taxonomy (NCBI): domain Eukaryota; kingdom Metazoa; phylum Mollusca; class Gastropoda; family Lymnaeidae; genus Radix; species Radix auricularia. Next base: position 466,738 of record MUZC01000048.1, on the reverse strand, counting down.
TTAATTTAAGGTTAATAAAAAAAGGGGTGAAATCTATAAATGAAAATGTTTTTTAAAAAAATCTCAGATATTTTTAGCCAAGGCCTCCATTATGTAAAAGTAACCATCTTATAAAATCTCACATTTGAAATCTATGATCACCATCTTATTACTGATATGACTGGTCATTATATTTGTCATTATTTGTATTTTTCATTTCTTGATCTGTCCTCATTCTATCTTGATCATTTTATATAATTCCTCACCTCCCCCTTTTCAGTCTACTATTATATTCCTGACCTGTGGCCATGTGTGTTGCTGTGCTGCCTGTGCCCTGCCCATCAAAGAATGTCCACTGTGCAGGGCGGTCATCTCAGCCAAGATAAGAATAACTCTTCCCCCATCCTGAGTCCAGCATCATGACCACAGTGATGTCATCAAGTTTTGCCTCTACTGTTACAGTCTCGACAGTCTTTTTTACTATCAACAATAAAACATCTTTTATATAACAAGTTTGAAAACAGACCTCTGTCTCTTAGCTGTTGTATGAGAAAAGTACGCTACTGATTCTCTCTCTCTGTGCTCTATAGCCTGATTGTTTGTTGGTAATCGGTATTATGAATAGGCAGTGATGCCAGAAATCTCGATTATTTAACCGTGCAATATGCTGTGCAAATTCATCAAATATATAAGGTTTATTTAGTGGCCTTTGATTGAATTAGGAAGGAAAGTTCTAATGGATTTTAGAATGTAGCAATCTATAAAATAGTTTGCATTCAAGCCACGTGAAGTTCTTTAAAGAGGGATAGCATTATGTTTTGGCTTGAAAAAGAAGTGTTTTGACTAAATGTCTTCTTAGCAGACAATACAAAAATAATCCCCAGAAAATATAGATATAAATTGAGCATTAGATTTTAGTATATGTTTTGGGAGATTTCAGCAGTGTCATTGTGGCTCAATCTATTGTGCATGCCATTAATCTTACAAACAGAATCTGATAAATGAGGAACTATTCTTAATATTGAAGTATGAAACCCAAATACACATCTCATATAAATGTGTGGTAGACGCTAAAAATGAGACAGAAATTTAGTAGATTATGATTTTTTTTCAAAAGGCTTAGCTATAGACTTAATCTAATCCACACTGTAACCTTTGACATCTCTAACAAAGCATTTGTGCCTCCTCTGATTATAACTTTGTTATAGAATTATACAGTTAAATACATTTTTATAAAGAAATTTAAAAAATCATTCATCTTATTAAATATTAAATTTATTTTCAGTTAATTATTTCCTTTAAACAAAAACACAAAATAATTGTTTAAATTGTCAGTAAATATTATAAGGTCTAGCACATTTTAATATTACAGGTTTTTAATCAATTCTTAAGTCACAGTGTAAATTATACACTGCAAGATATGATTGATCAGTCCTTGTTAAGAATAATGAAATTTCAATGTTTTTCCTGGGCCTGATTGCATACTAGAAAATAAAATGTTGGATTGCTGTTTGATTAATCATATATTAATTACCACTGAGATGTTACTTTTATTTTATAATATGTTTTTTTTAATGAGGTTTATAATGCATAGTTTGTCAATTTCCATTGCATAAATTTATTAACAGTGTGTCTAGTTGAAATGATATAAATCATTTTGATATTATTATTTTCAAGTTTTTTTTTATTTGTGCCATAAATTTGATTCATCATCATCTGGGGCATAGGCCACGAACAAAGGCTCTCCAGGCATCCCGGTCCTGCGCCAATCTCTCTAACTGTCCCCAGCTGTACCCACTCTTTTTGGAGTCTGCCTCCAGTTCCCTTCTCTATGTCAATTTGGGTCGACCTCTTTTCCTCTTGCCCTGGGGGTTCCGAGTGATTACCTTCAGCTAATTTCATGGCAGAGCTATTCCCTGTTGCAAAAGAACTCTTTATTTTGTAGTATTTTTTAATTACCTTTTATGTTAAATTTTACAAATTATTTTAGAGATAGGAACTTGTGTTTCTTATTGCTGTTGTTAATGTTAAAATATGGGAATGAAAGCATTTAGCTTGACCATAGCAAGTTCCCTGGTTAGGTCAACTGGTAAGGTCTTAGATGGGCATAGCAAGCTCTCTTGTTAGGTCAACTGGTATGGTCTTAGGTGGGCATAGCAAGCTCTCTTGTTAGGTCAACTGGTAAGGTCTTAGATGGGCATAGCAAGCTCTCTTGTTAGGTCAACTGGTATGGTCTTAGGTTGCATTTGTGTTCTGTCATCAATTTCATTGTATAAACTTATTTAATTTTGTTGTTGTTAGCAACATACATATATTTAATAAAGTGCATTCATTCATTTAAAGCCCTTTAAAAACCTTATTGAATTTATGATTTATACTTGTAATACTATTTTCTCACTGTAAATACATTTGCCTTAAGCACTTTGTCGAATTCCTAATAATTTTCTTAAATAAATCCATTTAAAAGTCCCTTTGGGATTTATGCATTACATATGTTTTGTTAATTTTAAAAAAATGAAATTATCGCTTTCATACGTCCATTCCATTTAAATGATAGACTTTGAAAACATTTACATGAGCATATTAGCAAGTTATTCTATGACCTTTGCATAAGAGTAATGGCGTAGAAATAAAATTCATTAGTTAGAGTTATGTAAAATAATTATAGAAAAGTTTTAAAAATAGAATATATTTGAAAATATTTACAGGGTAAGTTAAATTGCTGTATAATGCACTCTCTTGACAAGAAAGAATTTAATTTAGCTGAAGGTTTACAGCATACGATGTCCACTGGGGTGGCTCACCAAAATAACTGATCCTGCCTGGGAAGAGATTACATAGAAAAAAAAAGCTACAGACTATAGATTCTATTAATTGTGAAAAATAATGTATTCCATGAAAGATGTACCTGCACATGCTACCATTATTTGGTGGGTCTTGTCTTATATTTTAAGTCCATTCAATCTTCATTAATTCAAAATATTATGGAATTTTAATTTCATTTTTTTTCCCCAAAATTATTTTGATTATTTGTCTACTTAAAATTCTTGACAATATTGATTAAACACTATTCAATCTTAAAAAACAACAAAAAGTGAACTAAAAAGGAATAAAATAAAATCTTCAAATGTCACAGCAATGAATCATTCTCTGAGGATTCTCTTATCGGTGGAAATTGATACTATGGCCAAAAAATAAGAAAAATTAAATGCAATACTCTGTATACTTCAAAAATATAAACTGCTAAATTTATTATACCTGTTTTGTGACACTTTATTGTTTTTAAAATGATACATTTCTTTTGTTAAAAAAAACCATCTTACTTAACATCTATTTGTTAACTGAGGTACCGATCCACATATCAAAATTATAAATCTCCTGTTAACCAATGATCACAATTAATTAAACAAATAAAAATCATATCACAAACATAAAAAATATTGTTAAATTTTCTGTGTATGTTTTTAGTAATATTTTCTTACTTTTTCTTGTGAAAGCATTTACAATAAATTTTTTCATAAAACACTTGCTCTTCTTAAAATATTTACTTTTGATGTTCTATAATATTTTGAATTAATTAAATTTCTTTTATTGCTATTGTCCAATTGATATGAAGCTGTTGTTTTTTAAAGGATTTTCTTTATGTTCAGTAACCATCAACTATAATAATAAGAATACTATAATTATTGAAGCAAAATATAACAAGTGTAGCTGAACACGGACAGCAATTTTCAAACGGTTTCTCACTCATATTAATCATTTTAATAATAATAATAATAATAAAATGATAATTTATATAGCGCTGTATCCCAGCAAGGAGCCAGGCTCACAGCGCTTTACATGGAAACAACAATACATATATAAATAAAAAGAAACATTCATAGCATGTATCCAAGGAAAAAGAGGAAAGATGTTATTAAAATTAAAAATTAATAGCCAAAAAAATGGTATATTTTTTATCAATGGCAACCAATAAATTGTTTAATAAATAGTTAGATCAATGTCCAAGAATTGTACTCACTTATCTCCCTTTTTTCCTTATGATAACACCAATGAAAAAAACGTCTTAAAATTTAATTATTCTTTGTTGTTGTTCAGCTAGCAAATTTGGTCTTTAGAAATTATTTCTTTAGAAATTCTTTTTTAATTTATATCATTTTATTTTTCTGGTTACTTTAGTTCATGCAATCACTTTTGATAGTATGTTAAATTGTTCTTACATTTTATTTCTGAATCCTAAACTTTAATCGACCTTGATGTAATTTTTACTTTAAAAAAACAACCAAAAAAAAAAAAAAGATTTTATTTCCAGGAGATTTTTTAAAGTTCTTTTATTTGATCTGTGTGGAATGAGAGGAGGAAAGTTGGTTTGACTTTTTAATTTTATATCCAGGACATCAGTTTCTGATTGAATGAAATAAATAACAAGATAAAAATTAAATTAAAAATTTTATCTTGTGGTTAACTAAAACATTTAGGTTACCACATTTGATGTATACAATTGTTTGGAGAAGCATACAAATGATATAAATAAACATAAAATGATGATTGTATTAGCTGTACAAACAACTATTTTTATGGCTGTGATTTCTTCCAATTTCATGTCCTTTTGTTTACATTTATCATATTTATCTCTATATATCCCTTCTAATAGTGTCTCCCAGAGTAATTGCGGATGTCAATCCTTATATAAGTTAACAATGTTTTGTTTGATGTTTCAAGAGTATTTCCAAATAAGCAAGTAAAAGAACTGATAATTTTTATATGGAAATATTATGTCTTTGATATTTAGAAAATGTCATTCCTTGAGTGAAAAAATAAAATAAAAAAGAAACCAAAAACAAATGAAAAACTTTCGCAATAAAGTTAATTTGTCTGTATGATTCTCAAAAATTTGAATAAATATATCTTCTTACTTTAACTTTGAACAATAATATTGACTTTCCCCAGGTAACATTGAATTTCTCCAGGTAATATTGAATTCCCCAGGTAACATTGACTTCCCCAGGTAACATTGACTTTCCCAGGTAACATTGACTTTCCCCAGGTAACATTGACTTCCCCAGGTTACATTGACTTTCCCAGGTAACATTGACTTTCCCCAGGTAACATTGACTTCCCCAGGTAACATTGACTTTCCCAGGTAACATTGACTTCCCCAGGTAACATTGACTTCCCCAGGTAACATTGACTTCCTAGGTAACATTGACCTTCTCCAGGTAACATTGACTTTCCCCAGGTAACATTGACCTTCTCCAGGTAAGTTTGACTTCCCCAGGTAACATTGACTTTCCCAGGTAACATTGACTTTCCCCAGGTAACATTGACTTCCCCATGTTACATTGACTTTCCCAGGTAACATTGACTTCCCCAGGTAACATTGACTTCTCCAGGTAACATTGACTTCCCCAGGTAACCTTGACTTTTTCAGGTAACATTGAATTTTTTCCCCAGGTAACAGTAACTTTCCCCACTTAACATTTACAGTAACCTTTACTTTCCCCAGATAACATTTACTGTCCCAAGTAACAGTGACTTATCCATGTAACACTGACTTTACTAGGTAGCATTATCAATGGCCACACAGACTTTCAAATATGACACAGACAAACTTCTGTAAACTGACATTGTCTTGTAAGACTGACTAATCACTTTCATTCAACATCCCCTCTTCCCTTAAGTCATCACAGTGAATAACAGTTGTAGAATATGACCCCCTTTGATAAGATTGAGTTCCTTCTGGCAAGCACAGTCCACAATGCAGATGTTTCTACATGGGTTGACTCTTAATTTGAATTGTTCTGTTCTCCAAAAACCACTGTGAGGGGGGGGGGCGTCAATGACCATTTTAATGTTATCTAAATACTTTGTTTTAAGTTGATTGACTAGCAAATGGGGTTAAATGGACTTTACAGCTTTCTGAAAACCTGATCTGGTTAAATACAACCTCAAACTGTAACATGTCTTCATTGGAGGCCTCTAGGATATTGATTTATTAATGATCATCATAGCATCATAACCATGATCAGAGTATCAAGTTTTTCATGAATTATTCATTAGGATCAACAGCTGTTTTGGCCTATAGTCGCATTACAAAACTCATGTAGACACATCTGTCATTGAACTGTTGTCAGAATTTTTACCGAATTTGTTTTAGTTGTTATATAGAACATGAAAAATTGTTACACTTTTTGAACTGATCAAAGTTATTCAAGACCATTATCCCCACCAGCCTAAAACTGTTAATGTGTTCATTCTTTACTCATTTGTTTATTGTGGAACTGTATTCCTGTATTATTTAAATATTCGCTTTTTTTTCCTTCTTAAAGTATTTTAAAAAGTAAGTATACCTTTGATATAATAATAATCCATGCCCATGTAATACCCCGTGGTTTGATGTCAAACATCTCAAGTGATTTTTTTATTTATTTTTTACACAATAAATGAAGTATTCACCAAATTAGTGTTGGAATTTAATTTGGAAAACTGAACTTCTTGGATAAATGTATGTATTGGAAAATCAGGTTATAAATCTCTCACACCTGTGAGTCACAGGTGACAATTTATCAACTGCGTTAATGCAAAAATACTGTTTAATCATGGGTGTCAAACTTTTTGCATGGCCGGCGATATTCCATGAAGTAAAGACATGCGGGGGCCGAATTAAGATAATTTTAAAAAATGACATACATTCCGACCCTAATTAAATCACGATCGTCCGGATCCATATTTATGTTATTGTGACTTAAATGAAACGCAATTTACCATCACTCAGTACAGATTTCAGTGTAAATATCTTGACTTATATCTTAGATATACAGACGCTCCTTCTATGCAGAAGATAATTGCGTCCACAGACCATGAGAGATGATCTGTTGGCAAGTGATGCAGTGGTCACAGGCCACGGCTATAAGGGTTCCACGCATTACCCCAGCCGCCTAACTATTGTCTAGTTAGGTACCCATTCAGAGCTGGGTGACTCGGGGACTCCTCAGACCCCGGGAACAAATCCTCGCCTTCGCGTGGATTCGAACTCGTGACCATCAGTATGACAGTCGAGCGCGCTACCTCTCGACCACCACGTCCCATTGAGCCATAATGAAGGATGCAGATGAAAACATATTTTCTTCCTTACAACTTTTATTTTAAATTAAATTAAGTTTAAACTCATGTATTACATAAATTAACATGTATCCTGGTACACTTGTTTTAATCCAATATATTAAAAGAACTTTAATTACAAATAGTACAGAAAAATCTGTAATTGTTTATAAATGATGATTTGTAGTAAGCAGAATGTAAATTACAATAACTTTTTTAAAATACTCTTTTTTTAATACTGTGCTGTTCTAGAACTTTTCCTTGACATTCCAGTATCACTCTCCATATTATAAAAAAAACTCCCAAATTCTAGCTTCATTCTTTAATGAGCCTTGTGCCTTGTAGTGTAGACTGCCAAATTAAGTTCCCAGCATATATCTGCCAGTTTGGCACCTTTCCAAATTCTCTCAATTATTTTAAAATTTTCCTCTTTATTATTAGCATTTAGCTTATGTGTTGGTTTTTCCAGTTCTTTAAAAATGATATTTTAGACAAAAAATTATTTCCAAAAAGTAACCTTAACAACCACGGCAAACAGAAACAAGAATCAGAGGAAAATTATACCTGTGTATTATTTATTTCTACATAACGTCACAAAATTTGAGAGCCATGGAATTACCGCGACTTAACCGATTTCACGAAATAACAAAGGGTGACTTAACGAGGTCACACAGTACTTAGAGAAGTTTTTATTGCAAAATTTTAATGTGACCTGAGATCTTGACTGCATTAAATATGCGAGATCATGATCAATGCCACTAGTTTGATACTTATATCACACAGGTGAGTCACTTGGTCTCATCCTCACACAGGTGAGTCACTTGGTTCAGTCCCCACACAGGTGAGAGTAACTTGGTCTCATCCTCACACAGGTGAGTCACTTGGTCTCATCCTCACACAGGTGAGTCACTTGGTCTCATCCTCACACAGGTGAGTCACTTGGTTCAGTCCCCACACAGGTGAGTCACTTGGTCTCATCCTCACACAGGTGAGTCACTTGGTCTCATCCTCACACAGGTGAGTCACTTGGTCTCATCCTCACACAGGTGAGTCACTTGGTTCAGTCCCCACACAGGTGAGTAACTTGGTCTCATTCTCACACAGGTGAGTCACTTGGTCTTATCCTATCACAGGTGAGTCACTTGGTCTTATCCTATCACAGGTGAGTCACTTGGTCTCATCCTCACACAGGTGAGTCACTTGGTTCAGTCCCCACACAGGTGAGAGTAACTTGGTCTCATCCTCACACAGGTGAGTCACTTGGTCTTATCATATCACAGGTGAGTCACTTGGTCTCATCCTCACACAGGTGAGAGTTACTTGGACTCATCCTCACACAGGTGAGAGTTACTTGGTCTCATCCTCACACAGGTGAGAGTCACTAGCTCTCATCCTCACACAGGTGAGAGTCACTAGCTCTCATCTTCACACAGGTGAGAGTCACTAGCTCTCATACTCACACAGGTGAGAGCCACTTGGTCTCATACTCACACAAGTGAGAGTTACTTGGTCTCATCCTCATACAGGTGAGAGTCACTTGGTCTCATCCTCACACAGGTGAGAGTTACTTAGTCTCATCCTCATACAGGTGAGAGTCACCTGGTCTCATCCTCACACAGGTGAGAGTCACCTGGTCTCATCCTCACACAGGTGAGAGCCACTTGGTCTCATCCTCATACAGGTGAGAGTCACCTGGTCTCATCCTCACACAGGTGAGAGTTACTTGGTCTCATCCTCACACAGGTGAGTTACTTGGTCTCATCCTCACACAGGTGAGAGTCACTAGCTCTCATCCTCACACGATCCTTGTTAAAATTCATACCTGAGAATGTCTGCTCACACATGTGAAGCCAGACAATCTGAACATTTTCTTAGCAAATGTTCAAATTTTTTGGAATCTGTTATAATCCAGCTGATGTCAAATAGACTATGAGAAAAAGCTGTTATCTGTGATGGCATTCAGCATCACTTTGAAACTCAAACTTTGAGTCCCAGTAGTAGATGCCCTGTAGCATCATCGGGGTCCACAGAGAAAGGTGAAGACAAAAAAATTTCCTTTTTAATAGTTGCCAAGTACTGAAAGCATCTTTGAAATTCATTACCCATGGATATGACATCAGCTACTTACCTCTGCCTTTGATTATTGCAGTTTCTTTCTGGAAAACTTGTCATGATTTCCTGTACTGGGGCAAAATGTGTGATATTAAGCTGCTTTTGAGACAGTTGCCTTTTGAAAAATGTGCAGCTTGTTCCAAAGGTCATGATTTGTGAATATAATTGCATTACCACTGCTATTTGCCCTTGAAGTTTTGTTTAAAAGAAAAAACCAAAAATACAAAAATCTGCCAGCCAAGCAGGAGATAATCCTTGAATTGGTTGTTCCTAATTTCCCACGATGAATAGCCCAGTTTCTTATTTAAGTGTGTAGAGGCGCTGAAGTGCTGTCCCACGATTGAGCCATCTTATACCATTGTGATACATGACATCTTCATATTCTCCCTGGATGTCAAGAGAAACTGCTGAAACTGGCAGTGAAGCAGGGCTGTATATCAAATAGAGTTTATAGCTTTTATGACTGGCTTGAGGACATGATCACATCTAAGGTGTTTGGCACAAAGAACTGTTGGTGAATGATACAGTGAACTTTAAATTCATTGGCAGCCTCTTTGCTGACTTTGGTACAAACAAGTTTTGGTAGTCAATTGTGCTCACCAGTCATGGCAGGGGCACCATCAGTAATTAATATAGTGATTGTTAGCTTGGTAATTTAACGTCATAGACAGCAGACCAAACAGAAGAAAACTAAATTCGTTGCCCTTGTTTGGTCTTCAGATTGAGAGTTTTGTAATTGGTAAACAATAAAATGTTATTCACAGGCCATGGCTATGAGGTTGGAATCCTCATAGCCCAGCGGCTTTTGTTTCCTAATGAGTGTTAGGTACCCATTCGGAGCTGGGTGGACTCAGGGACGCCCTGGATTGCAGGGATTCGAAACCGGGACCATCAGTATGCCAGCCAAGCACACATGCCACTTGACCACAGTGCCCCGTGAGGAGCTTAATCCATGAACTTCAAGGACTTATAAATATAGAGGGATATACTATAACATACTCATTAAAACAAATCAGACAGTAGAGAATTTATTACTAATCACTGTTTTATTTTAACATAACTGTCAGTGAAATAATAAAGAGTTACGGTGGTGAAAGAATTACTTCTGTTTATAAAAATTAATCTTAAAATTGATATAATACCCCACAATGTAAACTAACCAGAAAAATAAGCTAAAAATTTGTTATAATATCTCACAGTGTAAACTAAATAAAATAGTTAGCTAAAAAAAATACAATTGTGAAATTAGGATAAAATCAAATCTCATGTCTCTACATTAAGTGTGTATAAAAATAAATTTCAGTTTAGAGATCACAGAGCAACTGTTTTACAAAACTTGAGGATGAGAAAATAAAAAATATATATGTATGAATACTGAATACTCGCTTGTCTGATTATCTTCATTAGGTATCATATCAGGATCAAAACTATGCTGAGTGATCTTTAGTCTTTAGTTTGCACGATAATTGTTAGTTGAATTAAATGACATCATGATTTTATAATTAGTTTATAATTCACACGCTTTATGCAGAAATTTATAAAATCTCATTGTGTAAGTTTTATGAAAAATGGACAATCATATATTATAATAGAAAATTGTAATTATATGCAGGAGCGGCGTTTGAGGGTGGCAACTGGGGGGACTGGACCAGGCCCCGCGCTTAGGTAGGCCCCGCGTTTCGGTCCTGAACATGTCTCGTCCTGGTTAATAGCCTATACATGTAGAACCAAAGAGTGGATGGTAGAACATATGCTGGAAACGATTGTAAAGAAACGAAAGAGGTACTCTTGTAATCCTTTTTGAAGGTCAAATTCCGTAGCGTAGCTCTAGACGTCTTTGAAAGCATTACACCGTTAGCGGAAAATAGGTCAGCCATTCCCCGGCACGTCATTTTTCGATAAGAATAAACCGTTGTTTATAGACCAGAGAAAATAATGAACTTGTAATAATTTAATAAAAAGGTGACACGCGGTATTAAAATTACACAATAATCAAGGTATTTCATATTTTTAAATACCATAGCATACTGGTGCTTAGCCATCTTTACTAGTACTCTGGCCCAGCGGGGTCATTGCTGGCACTAGGCCCCGCGCTTACCTAATGCCGCCACTGATTATATGGCTAACAACAACTTTTATATATTTTTCATTTAGTTTTCCTATCATTAAACAATCCCCATCACCTGATATAAATGTAAGTGTAAATGCTATAAATGTATTAACACAAGCGCTGTGATTAAAATAAAAGTGTTTAATGGAAGTATTTGATGACATTTATTGCTTGGGAACACATGGTTAGAACAGGACTATGAAATAAAATTGCAGTTTTTTAATTGGATGATCTACGGTATTCACAAACAGGACAAGACAAATGTGACTGTTTGATGGGGCAATGTTGATTTATTTCCATCTCATATATTGTCCTCCATTCAAAAACATAACAGCTGTGTATTTTCTGTGACTGTAGTTACAGGGATACTAACCCATAGACAACCTACCATCACAGTGCATTTTGGAAAATCCTCTGACAAAAATTCAATAAAACTTGAGAGTTATTCTAACCAGATTATTTAATGAAGAACACAGCCTTGGTGCTTATTTCAACAAAGCCTAAACACACACTTATGAAAGAACACATCTGGTAGTACAACTCTCTATGTCATTGTTAAAAAACAGAATCCTAGTGAAAAAATGTAAGGCATTGCAATACAAAATTTTAGAATATGAAAACAAGTCATATTAATTAAGAATATTTTGATAGTTCACTATATTTTTGTTTTTAAAAAAAAAAGAAAAAAAAAAAAGGAAAACTGACATGAAATTGAAATACATTTTACTAATGTAATTGCTTTGAAACATTTGACATAAAAAAATAGTAAAAATGAAAATTCAAAACTGCTGATACAGACAATAATTAATACCTCAATAATTAATATATTTAATAAACAGGCATCAAATATTTAACAATGACATTTCTTAATATCAATATTATACTTCCGAAATTCTTGAATATTCAAGAATATGTGTCAAATTTTATAAGGAGAAGACGATGGAATTACATCGGTCATGTTCTTCGAATGGACGAGAGAAGACTCCCACGTCAGGCTCTCATGTGGACACCAGCAGGCAAAAGAAAACAAGGAAGGCCAAAAGAAACCCTGCGTAGAACAAACATAAGAGAAAGCTCAACCATGGGTCTAAGAAACAACCAGGACTTAATTCAATTAGCAACTGAACGTCACAAATGGAAATCCATGACATCTGCCCTATGTGCCGTCTTCGGCCCGAGAGGAAATAACTAACTAACTAACTAACTTCCGAAATTAATTAATACACACACAAAAAATCATCCATTTTAATCTCAAGCAAGCTCATCTCAAAAGGTAAAATCATTTTTTCCACTTGTTCTTTCTGCTTATAAATTTATTTATTTTTAATGAAATTTTTAAAATTAAGACTTAATTTTTGGATTAAAAAAAATATTTTTAAAAATATATAAGCACTGTAAAGTTTAGCAGACAAGGTACATAAACAAGAGATTGTTATAAATGAAAACAAAATATGATATTTCAACAAAGTCAATGTAATCAGGAATCTAACAAGATTCATTGCATTGTCATTTACTTATAAGCAAACAAATATCTTGATTCTTTGTATACAGGCAGCAAAATTTGTGTATAACCCCTCCCCCCCCCCAACTCAACTCCACAGCATAACATTCATGTAGACTTCATCAAAAACAATTCAATATAACAATGGTAGATATCATTTCAACGGGATGCAGTAACAACTCATAGAATGACACAAATTTACCAACAAATAAAGTGAACATCAATTTTTCCAGTGACGAAGGACATCGGCTGCCTTCTCTAGAGTACTGTCCTCCTGAATGATAGAAATGTTTATGTTCATTATATCAGTTATTTTCTCTAGTGCACTGTCCTAAACAGCAGAAATAATTATATTCATTATACCAATAAGCTTCTCTAGGGTAAAGTCCTAAACAGCAGAAATAATTATATTCATTATATCAATAAGCTTCTCTAGGGTAAAGTCCTAAACAATACAAATATTCATTTAATAATGAGCTTTTTAAACTAATCATGATATGAATAATTTCCTAGGACAAACTATTCATTCAGACTTAATTAATTTGCAACAATTCGTTTTTTAAGAAAAATGTTTATAGTTAAATATTTAGGTAACTTTTCTTTCAATTAATGACCTCAGTCATTCCATTAATAAATCATAATACAAAGTTTAGGACCATGCATACTATTTCTGTGTGTCATAAAGAGGCAAGATTACTTAGGAAATGCTACCTTACCTTAATAAAACAAAATCTGATATAGTTTTCTGCCATGTGTTCGTGTTCCTTACAGTAGAATGCCGAGGGAGGTATCACTGTCAATTTCTGAGTAGAGAAAATTACAGGAACAAGTTACAATGATAAAACAGTTACTGAGCTATTTTATCTTTCAAATGAATAGGATACTAACTGGCCAAACTAAATCACATAATTTCTCTACCTTGTTGATGGTCATCCACTTGGAAAATCTAAAGTCTTTGGCCTCATCACTTTCAGGCACATCTGCCTCTGTGAAAACATTTTAATAATTTTATCATATGGGATAATAAGGCTAAACTCATAACTGGTATGTCTCTCACATAGCAATATTTAGCTATCATGGTGTGTAGGAATGGCATGAAATAGCTATTCATCTTTTTTCTCCTCCAAGACAGAAAAGCTAACGTCAAATTTTGACATTTAAAACAAGAACAATCAATGCTCAACAATTAAAAGTTGGTCATTCTCTTGATATTAAAAAAAGTATGTGATACCCGATGTCTGCTCTAAGACAATGCCCAGTGTCTGTTTTAAGTTAAATTATTAAAAGTGCCCCAAACTTTTGGTTAGTCACAAAATAAATTAGTGGAATAAAAGCTGATACATTAATACTTGAATGTTTGTGTAGTCTATTAAATAATATAGATGAGAAGTTTACTAGTGTTATAATAAATCTTTGGTTTACCGACCCATGCTGGAAGTGTTATAATAAATCTTTGGTTTACCGACCCATGCTGGAAGTGTTAAAATAAATCTTTTGTTTACCGACCCATGCTGGAAGTGTTAAAATAAATCTTTTGTTGACCGACCCATGCTGGAGTAATCAGCCATCATGAAGTAGCCTCCTTCTGGTACCACAGGCTTCATCCCAACTTCTTCCAGCACACTTGCCAGTTTGTCTCTCTTTGGTTTCAGTGATGCAGCCAGTGATGTCAGGTAACTGCCAGGGGAGCCAATCCTTGACTTTTCTAGCTCCAGCCCACGAGCCACAGCTTCCTGTAGTTAGATGAGATTGGACCATTGCTTGCCAAACTTTAAAAATACATTTTTATGGCAGAGCTTCTTAAAGCTTACTTCACAATATACAAATTAATAGTGTTTTAGAGTTCTACAAAGTACCGTTTGGGGACCACTGCATCAGAGTAAGTCTAATTAGAATACTTATTATAGTCCTTAGGAATTAATAATGGAATTTCTGATATATTGGAGTACTTAATGACATCTTTAAAAAATCTAAAGATAACAAAATAAAATGTTTGCTAATATGCCCAATGAAAACATAGAAAATGCTGGATAGAGTATTAGCAACAACAGAAATGTCAGACAACCGACTGACAAGACATCTAATGTATGAGCAACACTCGGACAACCGACTGACAAGACATCTAATGTATGAGCAACACTCGGACAACAGACTGACAAGACATCTAATGTATGAGCAACACTCGGACAACAGACCAAGACATCTAATGTATGAGCAACACTCGGACAACAGACTGACAAGACATCTAATGTATGAGCAACACTCGGACAACAGACTGACTGGACAAATAATCTAAGAAAAATAAAAATGGTGGGGATAAGGAGAAAGTTCTATTAGTTGATCAAAAGTGTCCTTGTAATTCATGAGAAACATTTGCCATAAATTGCACTTGAAAAGCTCTGAGTGCAATGATACATACCTGTATAGGTGTAGGACAAGTGTAAGTACAGTTCTGGTGCATGATTTGAGCACAACTGACCAGATGTTGTGGTCCTAGAGTCCAGCCAATTTTCCAGCCAGTGACACTGAATGTCTTCCCAGCGCTTCCGATGGTCACCGTTCTCTCCCACATGTCTGGCAGTGTCGCTGCAATGACAAAATATTTGACACTCTTCTAGTGACAAGAAAATTCTGATTGTTCAATGTAAAATTTGGATTGAAATTATTTTTATGAACATTCTTGTCCTTAAAAAATTTAACTGCCTTCTGATACCTCCACAACTTGAGGTCTGATGACCGAGTCTGGTTGGTTGGTTTGATCAAATATGATTAGCTTCCAGAACTTGACTACTGTCTATTAGCTTCCAGAACTTGACTACTGTCTATTAGCTTCCAGAACTTGACTACTGTCTATTAGCTTCCAGAACTGACTACTTACTATTAGCTTCCAGAACTTGACTACTGTCTATTAGCTTCCAGAACTTGACTACTGCCTATTAGCTTCCAGAACTTGACTACTGTCTATTAGCTTCCAGAACTTGACTACTGTCTATTAGCTTCCAGAACTTGACTAATGTCTATTAGCTTCCAGAACTTTACTACTGTCTATTAGCTTCCAGAACTTGACTAATGTCTATTAGCTTCCAGAACTTGACTTACTGTCTATTAGCTTCCAGAACTTGACTAATGTCTATTAGCTTCCAGAACTTGACTACTGTCCAGTGGCGGATTTAGCTATAGGGCAGGGGGGCGGGTTGCCCCCCCGCGCTCCATTTGGGTCTAAAATGGCGCCCCCCCTGAGACGCCCTCATGAACACTAAAAAGGTGTAGCTAGAGCAGAAAAAAGATTGCTAAACACAAACATTTTAATCAACACTAAACTGCAATACGACAATATTAGCTTGTTAAATATCGTATTTTAAACTGTAATATCTGGTTTGGTCAGTCATGAGCATCACTAAGTGGAAAAGAATAGAGAAATATTGAAAGGAATGATAACCGTGACGTTTTTCTTGATTCTTAGCAAAACAAGGTTTGCCATTCAGAGTACACAGAGAAAATTCTTGCTTGAGACTTTAGGTAGTTGTAGAAATACTTGAAATATTTGTTAAATCTTAAGTTTATTAGCCAACTATGATTTCAATTTGGACAGTCATCTAGAGTTTAAAAGAAAAATGAAATTTATTTAAGCAATGATGTGCACATTGATTTAATTCAATCATTTGCATCTGAATTAAGTCTTCACATTTCTTTTCTGTAATAATCGATTAAACCATTGATATATCTAAAATTGATAAGATGTCACTTTATTTCAGTTTCAAAATCAGGAAATGTTGTGGAAAGATTTATAGGCTTTTATACTTTTGTAAACATCAAATGCTTCATCCGCATTTGCTGAGAAGATTCTAACAGAACTACATATTACAAAAGCAAAACAGTGATATCATAATCTGAGGAGGAAAGGCATATGATGGTGCACCTGTGATGTCTGGAATTAACAATGGCCTTCAAACTTTCACACAATGCCATCTATGTTCATGGCTGTGCCTATGTTTTGAATTTGGTCACTATCGAAGCAATGTCCGTAAACAGTGATGTATACAGTTGTTTTTGACATAGCTGAAAGGTTGTATGCATTCTTTACGTCTAGTTTACCACGTCTACATACTCTTAAAAAAACATCATAAATCTCAATATGAATCAACAATAGATACTCTGAACTGAAATGACTTTCTGATACAAGATGGGCAAGCCGTAAGCATGCAGTTGATGCGGTTATTGGATGATTGTCTGCTATTCTAGCCACTCTAGAAGATATAAAATCAAGGCCATCAACATAACATAAAGGAAGTGTCAGAGCAGAAGCCATTGAACAAATTGCTTTAATAACAAAATATTATTTTGTTTTTTCTGATGCTATTTGTACAAAAGTTGGTTGATATTTTCATGTTACCAAACCACTTGCAGCTCAAGAGCATTGACATTGCAATAGCAAAACGATTGATCGATGTTGGAAGAAATAAGTTTGTTGAAATGAGAAGCGATCAAACATTTTAAAATTCTGAAATTAGATGTCTTTTCATTTATTAACGAAAATTGTTCGAAACTAGATGTTAAAAACAAAATTTAAAGAAACCCGAATTGCAGAAAATAAAAGTAGGGCAGGTGAACTTAGTAGAGATAAAAGGGCTAATGTTCCAACTAACAGTTTTAAAACTGAAACGCACTTCACTATCTTGGATACACTTCTAAAATAAATAGATGATCGATTTACGGACTCTAGGGGCGCAGCTATTTATTTCTATTGTATTGATCCATCACAAATGTTGGAAGAAAATAAAGATCCTCTTCGAAGTTTATGCAAAATTTACGAACACATTAACCTAGAAGAAGCAATCGTTGAATATTATACCTTCAAAGATTTTTATGCATCACAACGTCCATCACTATCTATTGAGCTACGACTTAAAGAGTTTCTGACATTCTTGACTGAAAAATAAATGGCATCAGTCCTCTATAGTTTGTCAATATTCTATAAAAATTTACTTGAATCTGCCTGTTAGCAATGATTGTAGATCATCAAAAATTATTTGCGCTCAATAACTGCAAACAAAAGTCTGTCTAGATTGGCAATAATTTCAAATGAACGTGATCTAGGTGAGAACGTTGACTTTGAATCAACGATAAATCATTTCGCTTCACTTAAAATGAAATTTATATAAGGCTCTGGGCTCTATACAAATTCGTATAAACTAAGTTTCTTTCTTAGATCAATAAATATACTATTGAAATAAATTAACATTACTATGTTGAAAACATATCTGTTTATATTTATTTCTTCTGTTTGACTTGTTTGTTAATTTGGAAAATTTACTAAATTATTAGGCTAATAATTAATATTGACAAGGGCTGTGGAAATTAACAATTAATTTCTCGACTAATCCTTAAAAAGTTTAAGGATTAAATTATTTTTAACAATCGACCCATCACTTAAAAGTAATTGGAAGTCAAAAAGTAAAAAAGATAAAAAAGGATAAATAATAAATTTCCTGAAGATTACACGAACATTTTGGTTTTAAAATATTGACTGACGGGAATGTTCAAAATGTTGATAAAGTTTGCCTACAATGGTTCTAATAATTCGCCTACTTATCAAACCAAATGACAAGCGTATTAAACTAATGACAGTAATGGAGTTTTACTCTGAGACAGAAATGACGACAGCTCTTCTGGTGAATTACTGCGTTACTAAATGGAGATGAAAGTTCTTGAATCCATTAATCCTGTACAATGGTGGAAAAATGATGAACACCGATATCCGATAATGCCATTCCTTGCCAAGACCGTTTTGAGCATACCAGTTTGAGTTTCCTCAGTTCCATGTGAATGATTGTTCAGCTCGGCTGGTTATATTGTCAATTAGATCCGCTCATCACATAAACCTAATAATATCAACACACTTGTCTTTTTGCGCAGTTGGTTTAAAGTTGATATATAAAGGAGACATGCCAGCGTTATTTAGATTTTCAACAAGAACGTGAAATAAGTGTTACTTATGACATCATAAATTAAAATTTTTGGCATTAATCGAAATTAACGATTAATTAATCGTTATTTTTCAAAAGTTAACAATTAAATTTAAATTAATCGTTAACAGCCCTAGTATTTACCCAATGCTCTGATATTAGTAAAATATTGAGGCGCCCCCCCTGAAATTCTCCTGCCCCTCCCACGCAGACAAAGCTAAATCCGCCACTGCTACTGTCTATTAGCTTCCAGAACTGACTACTGTCTATGTTAACCAAACTATTTTTGTGTTAGTTGCAATCGTACAAATTAACCAAACAACTTCTTTCTTGCTGGTTTCCATCATAAAAAATGACCAACCTATTTTTATGTGTTGTTTGCCATCATATGTCATCCATTCATAGACTTCGTCAGCCACGCACACGACATCATGTTTTTTGCACAGGTCCGCAATGACCAGGAGCTCCTCTCTAGTGAACACCTGTAAAGGTCGACTATAAGTAAAGGTTGAAAGTGTAAGGTTGACAAGAAAATTAAGGTTGAAAGTGTAAGGTTGAAAATAAAGTAGAGGATGAAAGTGTAAGGTTGACAATAAAGTAATGGATAAAGTCATTGAACCACATCAAAAACTTTTCTGTTAAAAATATACATCACTGTAAAACAGAACACAATTAGTATTTACAAGTATAGAAGTCTGAGTTGTAAATATATAAGATCTAAACAGGAGGTGTACACCTGTACATAGCTGTGATGTACACCTGTACATAGCTGTGATGTACACCTGTACATAGCTGTGATGTATACATGCAGGTACATGTGATGTACACATGCAGGTACATGTGATGTACACATGCAGGTACATGTGATGTACACATGCAGGTATATGTGATGTAGACATGCAGGTAAATGTGATGTGCACCTCTATGTAAATGTGATGTACACATGCAGGTAAATGTGGTGTACACATGTACGTAAATGTGATGTACACATGCAGGTACATGTGATGTACACATGCAGGTATATGTGATGTAGACATGCAGGTAAATGTGATGTGCACCTCTATGTAAATGTGATGTACACATGCAGGTAAATGTGGTGTACACATGTACGTAAATGTGATGTACACATGCAGGTAAATGTGATTAACACATGCAGGTAAATGTGATGTGTACCTCTATGTAAATGTGATGTACACAAGCAGGTAAATGTGGTGTACATATGCAGGTACATGTGGCGTACACATGCAGGTAAATGTGATGTGCACATGCAGGTAAATGTGATGTGCACCTCTATGTAAATGTGATTAACACATGCAGGTGCATGTGATGTACACATGTAGGTAGGTACATGTGATGTAGACATGCAGGTAACTAATGTCCAGACTGACCTTCCCAAGTGGGTTGTTTGGTGTGTTGACGATGATGAGTTTTGTTTTACTATTAAATTTACTGCTGAGTTCATCCTGGTCAAGCTTCCAGTCAGCACTGGACGTGATGTTTCCATCTGTAGTCTGTGGGGAGAATACAACAATGGATCAATAGACACATTGTGACTAACTCACAGATTATATTGGTGGAGACAATGAAGCAAATTTATTTTATCTTATTTTACCAAGTAAAGTAGCATTTTAATTTTATATTCTTATGACATCTGAATAAGTTCCTATTTATATAGCGTAAGGTTTAGTTGCATTTCTTAATTACTTTATCGACATGGGAGTTCCATAACAATTTCTCATTTATTTACTTGTGATGGAAAGACAGACTCCAATTAGTTCCTCATTTTATAAATTCATCTAAGTCTTTTTGTAAGACTTCGCTATCTTGTTCTGACTTAAAAGACTTTTTGTTTTGTTTATACAAAATTTTCCGTGGTTGATTTAAGGTTTGAAATACGCAAATAAAAGTAATTATCATTAGGGGTTTCATCAAATTTCAATCCATTAGAATCTAGTCAAAGTTTAGATGCTATATCAAGTTTTAGATGGTCTATAAATTTTAGCTCTCCAGGAATGAAGGAAAACTTCATGCGAAATTTGATAGAATTTAAAAGGCTTTGATAAAATTTTAAAGGCTGAACATTACATTTTCCTTGTCTGCAATAGGAAACTTTCAGATGAGTGCATTGAACAAAAAACCTTAAGACTGAACTCCAAGTCCAATATTTTACATGTAAAATTTTGACTTATTTCCATGATGTCTTACAAAGTCAAATGAAGTTTTTTAAATGTCTCATTTAATATTTTTGTTGGGTTCATTGTTTTCATTTATTTCAATCTATGTTTCAATTGTGAATCCATGATGAAAGCCAAACTGACCTTTCATTAAAATTAGAAGAACTAGTGGGAAATAAATAAACATACAGGCCTGAGAGGAACAAATACGGGTGTTCCTCCTGCAGCCTTGACCATGGGCTGGTAGCAGTCAAAGTACGGTTCTATGATGACAACCTGGTAGAACAAGACATGAGAAGTAGATTAGGTGGTGAAACACAACAAATATCAAGATCATCAATTCCTCCTGGAATGTCAAGTTTATCCCATATATACAATACACCAACTGTAATATAAATGTATCCCATATATACAATCCACCTACTGCTATATAAATTTATCCCATCTATACCATACAAAAACTGTAATATAAATATTACAGAAAAAAATAATAAAAAGAAATGAATAAAAATAATTACATTCAGCCACTCAATGCATCATCATCATGATGAGGAAATAAATGAAGCTGAAGCAGGTACTGCAGCAACCAATGCAACAATCTATACAACAATTCAACATCCATTCAATAAACACAACTATCCATGCAAAAATCCAAACCTTCCTACCTCATCTCCTGGGTTCACCAAACCCTGGATGATAGAAAAAAGTGCCCCATACGCTCCGACAGTAACAAGAATCTCTGTCATGGGATCAATCTTCCTACCCAGGAATGGTTCGTACAACTCAGCCAGAGCCTTGACCAGCCGCGGATGGCCCTTGAAGATAACACAAACATTGGGGAGGAATTATAACAAACTATTACCAGGTCCAAATTGTTTGTAGCATGGAAGATTTATGTCAGTTACATAAACAAAACAAAAATAGTATTGCTGCGGAAATTAACTATTAATTTCTCGATTAATCAGTTTAAATTTTTATTGATTGAAATTATTTTAACCGATAAAATATTGATTAAAATTAAAGAATTTTTTTTTTTTAATTTGGTTTATTAATATAATTATGAATAAATAATAATAGTTGTTTTTTTTACGTACAAACTTCTCCTGCGTATTATTATAATAAAATCACTTGGGATAAAAAGATGATCTTAATGTTTATGTTAATCATAAAAAAAATTCTATACAGCTGTATTACTTTTATATTTTAAAAATTAATTTGAAATTTGTATACAAGTGCCTAAACTTTAAGTCTTTATTTTTATTGCTAACTAGAATCTATATTTTAAAACTTTATACTGATTTTTAAACATTTTTATAGTTAAATATTAAGTTAAACTAAAATTTGTAATATGTTAATTACAAATCCTGATTCTTTTTTAAAAAAAGGTTTCTTCTAGGGCTGCGGAAATTAATGATTAATTTCTCAATTAATTGGTAAAAAAAATTATCAATTAACATTATTTTAATCGATAAAATAACGATTAAAATAAATGAAAATGTTTTCAATTATAGGTGTGTTTTATTAATAAATGATTAATTTTTAATAGTTAATAAAACTTTGCTTTTTTTACGTACACACTTCTCAATTTAAAAAAAAAAATTGTAAGGTATAAACTTTAAAATAAGCTCTTTTTATAAGGAAAATGATATAAAAAATTAAACATTATTTTTATTTTAATAACGATAACAAAATTTTAATTCATCGACATTATATTGAACTAAACATATTTAAATAAAAAATTGCCTGTTTTTGTTACTTCCCTTGAAATTTTTAGTTTAATGATGTCATACATCTTATTTTTAGCTTAATCAATATTATCAATTAATTATTCAGTACTTTTTCCAAAGTTAACTATTAAATTTAAATTAATCGATAACAGCTATAGTTTTTTCCCATAATCTTAATTTCATTTTTTTTGGGTGTCTTTTAAAAACAAAATTTTAGAGAATATTGTTATTTTTAAAAATATTTTTAAGACATAGGAAAGTAACTCAATAAAACAAAAAATTGCCTGTTATACTACCTTTGAAATTTTCAATTTAATGACAGCCTACATCTTTATTTTTAGCTCTAGTCAAAATTATCTATTAATTAATCAGCAATTTTTCAAAAGTTAACGATAAAATTTAAATTACTCGATAACAACCCAAAAAAATCATTTTGATCAGAGTCAATGGCTTGTAAAAAATAATAATTTTGGGAATTCCCCAAAAATCCCCTGCCCGACCCCTAAATCCCTTCCACGACCCCAAAAAATTTAATGACCGTTTTTAAAAATTTCTTCACAAATACTGTCAAAGAATTGTTTTAAAAAGAGGTATGAGAAGCATGGGTAAAATATAAATGATAAACCATGACATGTGACAGTGAAGTGTTAGTACAAGTTAGCCATTCTATAAGAAATAATCACAACATTAAGTGATGCAGTGATCATATGAGCATCATTTCAGTTGTAGAATTTGCAAAAATGTACAAGAACACTATTCTTGTTCCTTTCTGCTTGACTTTGGTCCTAATTTCAATACTTAAGGATGCCAAATAAACTTTATCAATGGACTTACAAAGCTGCGTGTGTACTGATGGACAGCAGGGCTGTCACTGTTGACAGTGTCTTTCAAATAATTAACAATCTCATCAGGAGCCATGAAGTCAGGGAAACCTTGACCTAAATTTATGGATTTCTGCTCTACTGCCAGTTTGGATATTTCGACCC
This sequence comes from Radix auricularia, assembly GCA_002072015.1. Taxonomy (NCBI): domain Eukaryota; kingdom Metazoa; phylum Mollusca; class Gastropoda; family Lymnaeidae; genus Radix; species Radix auricularia. The sequence continues at coordinate 443,082 of MUZC01000048.1, read as the reverse complement.
TAAGAGAACAAGTGTTCATGAAATCATTTTAAAAAATTCAAAATACATTACCGATGCACTCCCCATCCCCTCTCCCTAAAAATTTACATTGAAAACTAGTGAATAAAGAAAGTTTATACATCTTAATATGTAGTTTACTTAAGGGCTACATTAGAATTAGTCTGTATATATCAGACATTTACAATAGCAATACAGCATACCAGACATTTTTTTCTGTGCCTTGCACTCGTTTGGCAAGCTCAAACTTTTTGGACGTCATCTTGGTACCAATAAAAAAAATTATTAGATGATTTTATCAATAAAGTTTTCATATGCTATAACTTGGAATCAACTAACAATGTGATAAAAATAATAAATAAAGAAATACAGTTTTCAAAAATCTCATTATAAATCTTTTGCTATTGGGAGTGACCAAATAATTTGGAGTAAACCAATGAGGTACTCAATGAAGAATCAAAAGGAGTAAAAAAAAACATAATATGGCAGTAATTTTAAAAGTTAACAAGTTTCTAAATAGGATTGTTGTTTTCTTCCCTCCTAAGTACAATGTAGTCTGGTAGTGGCTCATAGTTTTACAGGGAAACACACAACAAATCCAATAGCGACAACTAATAAGGTTTTGGAATCCCTATCAATTAAGTCTATCCCCCACAGAAACCAATGTTCCAAATAAACAACTCTCTATAACTGTCTGTGTTCCCTTATGTGCTTGGTCGAGCGAAACGGTACAGGTACACATGACTACATATAATGACATTTAAAAGCTGAAAAGATTTTAATATTTATTACATCCTACAACTTCATTTCAATCAAATAGACCTGGTCAATAGACTTAACCAATAAAAATACTTGGAGAAGGTTTCAAAATGTGAATATAAAATTACATTACTTAGGAATCCTAATCGTATCTGTAACTTAAGAAAAAGGTTACACTTTTTACCTTAAACTTTGTTTAAAAAACATTATTAAAATAAAAACATAGAGCTTTCATGATTATTTTAAAATTTTAACTGTAGGTGGCAGAACATAATTAGTTATAAAATGTAATAATTGATAATGAAAACCTTTTCACAGAGTTGCTCAATTGCACCAATCCACACAGGTGTTAGCTTCTATCTGTGTTACTAAGTAACAGGTTGTGCATGCATGGTAACTGTGTGCTATCTATGTGATAGACCGTTAAGTAGGTCAGCACAACTTTAATTAATGATTCTTCAAACCTCTCATGATAGGCCCATGTAGAACAATGCCATTATGATACCATGATACTGTAATCACCCACTGACACAGAGTCTTAGAAAGACATTTTTTTAATTGCAATTAATGTCTTGTGTTATTCAGGTCTTTCAAAATTTTCATAATACACAAACAATTTCTGTGACAAAATAATACAATATTTTTTAACAAATATTTTATGTTATATTTTAAAATATAAGCTATAATTCTTTGAATTTATTTGTATAAACATTAATAATTTTTTATAAAGAAATTAAAAAAAAAAAAGAAAATATTTTTAAATTAACTTTTAATTTTGTAGGAGAAAATTTCAACGAGTATAATTTTTTCAATTTCAATACCATAATTTTTGTCCCTGAAATTGTGTGTTTTTTTAAAATTAAAATTATCTGGATCTAATTTTCTGTTGTTACATTGCATTAATTGGCTATCTAATTAACCTTATGATTAGCTTTACTTAAGTTTTCTTATGGTTTATATATAGAATGTAAATATTATGGTCCTGATTAAATAAAATTAAAATATTTTAATCATTAAATTACATATATTGAAAATGTTGATTTTATTTACGAGGTAAATGCTGCCATTTGAGTGTGTGTGTATGAGGGGATGGGATGTTGAAGGGGTGGGGAGAAAATAACTTAGTCCAAGCAGAGATGTCAATCTTAAGACATGAAAGAATTTATTTTGCAGAGACTTAAAATATGTACACAAGAATTAATCCATTCTGAGTGCAAATTTTAGAATTTGTCATTAAAACTACACAAATATCTGAATGTCAGCTTACAATAATCTTGCCAACAAAGCAACAAAAAAACTAAAGCCCTCTCAAATTGAAGTAGATCTAGGGTCAATTAGAATTAAATAAAAACTCTAGCCTCATATTTCAATTGCTTTGTTTTTGTTTTATCTTTTCTTTTGTTTAGACCACCATGTGCAATTTTAATCTGCTTGAAGGAAATAGTTGATTCTCCTAGACCTCACATCTTTTCATTTAGACAAAATGTCAACATTAGAAATAGCTTTACAGGAAATAACTTCACCTGTATCTATTTTTTTAAATACAAAAATGATTTAATGTTAATAACAAATCAATTTAAGCCACGACATAAAACTAGATATTTAAAATGTTAATTTTTTATGTTTTTAATAGTAAATAAACTATTTTTTTTCTTATTATTTTACCTTATTGGGGGATGGTGAAGTTGAAAAACAAGTCAAACACGTTGAAAATGGACTTGGTAAAGCTTTTTGGAATTGGCTGTGTTGCTGAACACAAGATAAAAGATATCTTGTGCAAGATTTTAATTCTTTGTGCATCTAAAATCTAGTTTAACAAAAAGTATAGGTTTTAGTATGCTCATACAGTATTTTATAGAATTTTTTTCATATCATAAAAATAATATAACATTTTCATTCATTATCAGTATACAAAAATGCAACAGAATATGAAATTATGAATAAGGGATGTGTCTCCAACTGTAAAAAAATTAATAATAATAGTTAATACATGTTGAGGATCATGGAGTGTGTTTAAATGTCATGCTTGACTTGAATCAACAATTTGTGGGCTAATTATCGTTGGACTGATCAAAGATGGCGGCCACGTCTAGGAAGGTACTATTGCTTGGTTGAAAACTGGTTTTGTTAAAAAAAATTTAAAAGTGAATTTTTCCAAAATGGAAGGTATTAAAGATATTAAGGTTAGGGTTAGGTTTAGTTGTAGTGCTTCAAATGCTTGCATATAAACAAAGATAGCGGCCTGATCCCGTAATAAAAAATTACCAAATTTGTGACATTATCAAAATTATCATAAGGGTAGCGGGTAGTGCATGTTTGTGGGGCTTTCACTAAGATTTTTCTCCAGTGTAGATAAGTTTTTAAAAAAATTTTAGAGCCAAAATTAGATTGATGAAGTTCAATTTAGATAAATAAATAAGAATTCAGAAACTTGCTGAAACGGCAGTGCACTTTTAACACTTTTTTTATTACATTAGTCTCATTAGTCATTAGTCAATTAGCACTGACATTGCTTGCTATGAACTTATTAAATCATCACTGTGCTGAAGCGAAGTATGTCAACCATGACGTCACGACGCTACCGGTTGCTGGAAAAGAGAATTCTATAAATTCTAAAAGGATTTTCAAAAATGGAAGGTTTTAGGGTTTGGGTTAGGTATAGCTTTAGAATTTTAGGAAAATTGAAGGCTTTAGGGTTTGGGTTAGGTATAGCTATATAATTTTAATTTTTTAAAGAAAGTGTCATAGCAACAAAGATGGTCCCCGGTAATGACTGTTACGTCACGGTCGACATACTTCGTTTTAACCCATCACTGTTTTTCATTACACTGTAAATTGTGAACTAGTTAAAGTACTCAGTACAGTTTAGTCTGAGTGAACTGTTGTCACTGTTGTAGTTGTTGACAGTGTGTGTTGAAGACTCACTCAGTCACACTCAATTAATACTAATACTGTGTCTGTGTTCAAGTTCAGTCATAAATAAACATATTACAAATAAATAAATACTATTTCGGTAAAAGCGAAGTATGTCTGCCTTCTTTGTTGTTATAGCACGTCCTTTTCTTTTTCAGCAACCGGTAGCGTCATGAGGTCACGATCGACATACTTCGCTTCAGCCACTATTTCTATTACTTCTATAATTTCTATGAAAATTATATGTCTATGACTATGACATGATCTTTGACTATGACTGTGTATGAGATCTATGTCATATATGATTCATACTCATACCCATGACGCCTCTATACTAAATATTTAAATACTATGTGACAAATGTTATGACTAGGTGAACTAGGTCAGGTCTAGTCGTCTAGTACTAGTGAGAACCATCGCATCCCATGAATTTGTTTTCGAGCATTAAAACATTGTAGGGTCTGATTTATCCCCATTAAAATAGTAGCTTCAAAAATAATTTTATTTCATTTATATGATCATGGTAAACTGCTATTATTTATGTGTATTAATTTATGACCTCGACTTACTTTGCAGACACCACACAAGGCAAGGAAATTAAAAAGCGGAAACTGATCCCATAACTTTTTCTACTTTCGATTCTGAATTTAAAAATAAAAAATAAAAAATGTTATAATTTAATTTTCGCCATATTTTTTTTCTTCAAAAAAAACAGAGATGTATTCTTCTTTTTAATAATAAAATTCTGTCATTTTCCTTGAAATTTGACAACAAATATGAAAACGTACTAAATAAAATAATGTGCCCAATGTGGCGAAATTTAATTTAAATTTAGAAAATATTAAAATTTAATTTAGAAACATTTCAACATCTAATTGTATAACAGCAACTTCTTTTTGTATAGAAGATTATTCATTGCTGCGTATGAAATGAATTTTTTAAAATGATACTATGATATTAACCATTTAACATTTAAAATTTTTATCAACCACCGTGCATCAACCTAGACACACACAAAGACACACACACCAACACATATTAATATTATCACATAGTCACACCAATGGTTAAATCGTGGCGTCAAAACTTTTTTGCATGAAAGGCCATATTCCACAAAGAAAAGATATTGAAGAGCCGGAATAGGATAATAATTATTTTTTAAAAAACGTAAAAAAAAACAAAAAAAAAACAAAAACAAGTATTTGACAATAAATCCTTTATATACGAGACGTAACTAAAAGAATGTAATTTACAATACGCATCGCACGACAATCCAAAAATATGTTTTTAAGTTATAAGTTATGTCTCAAATATATATAAATAATTTATAGTATAAAAATAAAACAACTTCTACAGTCTGCCTGCTAAATTTCAGCTCGATTTGATACAGGGAGAAGGGTTATACAAATATGTTTAAAATAGTGCGCACCGCGAGACAGGATTAGCAATTAATAGCATTTACATTTACAGATGAAGAATATATTTTTAAAAAAGTATTATCAATATAATACAGCGCAACAGGAAAGTATAAAACAAATGTAGTTCCATATAATACGCACCGCGATACTCTTGCACAATAATTAACATGCTACATAAAAATAAATAGATATAATTTTAAAACTCATTAATTTAATTACAGTACATTCGAATTCGATCGATCTGAAATTTTGATAAATCATTTTTATCATCGGCACGAGTCTGCCTGCAAAATTTCAGCTCGCTAGCTTACGAGGAAGTGGGTGAAAACTCGATCCAAAGTTTTTTCAGGCAACCCATGCCCCGCCCAAATTCCAGACTTGAACAACGAAAACTTGTATGTGGTTTGTTTTTGCATACGGATAAGAAAGGTGTTTTATCCTTATGTTATTCTGAGGGTTGTATTAAGTTATGTTTGTTTTGTATTCATAAATAAGAATTGATTGCTTTATTTTTAAGTACTACTTTACTCTTGTTTCTTCTATCCTCTAGTTTTTCAAGGTTCAATGACTTAACTAATGGTGTTATTCTTGTCAGTAGTGAATATTCTCAAGTAATGAATCTGACAGCTCTTTTGAATTTGTTCTAGTTCACCAATGTCTTCTTTGGTGGATGGGTCCCATACAGAAGATGCATATTTTTGTTTGATTTTTTAATAACTTCATGGACATAGGCATAGGAATTCCATGGTAGTTTCTCATTTATTATGACTTCTAAGTTAAATAATAATCTGTAAGAAATAAAAATGTAAAATTAATTAACTCTTATAATGAAAAATATTGCAACATTTATTTATTTCTGGAAAATATTGCAAGGAATAAGGACAATTTAAAACGAGATTATAATTTGTAACTACCAGAATAATTTCTTTTTTTCTTTATGGGAATCTGCGCAAAATGCGAATAATGTAAGTTTAGGTTATTTTTATGCCCTCCCTCAAACACAGTTAAATTATGTGATTAGGCGCTTTCAATGTGGGCAAACACTGTGAAAATAATATTTACTATTAATTATTATTTAGCATTCCTCTTATTTTTAACTAAAGGCACCAAATAGTTTCATTGTCGAAAAAAGTAGTGGGTGTTGGTATTTGGCGAATATAAAATATTACTTTAAAATTTTTTTATTTAAAGGGAGGTCACTCAAATAAATATTTTAAAACTAGCAGACTATGCATAATTTATTGTGTTCATCTAAAATCATTTTAAAAGGACAGCGTTAAAACTTTAAACCTCGACTCTACCTTTACACTTTCCATTTATTGCCTTGCTTTTATTAGCTAATCACATGTAGACTATTCATGTTTTTGATAGTAACATAAAAGTTTTCTTTTCTTAATTGGCTGTTTATACTTTGACAAATACATTTGTTATTATTGTTATGAACATGGCTTTGAAATAGCTTAATACAGCATTAGCTTTAAAAAATTTTTTTAATAATTTAAAAACAAATATTAAAATTTCAATGAAGTTTGAAAAAAAGGTAAATACAATGAAATATTTGGAATTACAATAAATACTTATGAATGTGATTGTCGGACCAATAAAATAATCTGAGAACATGACTTATACTATACCAGTATAACCTAAGGACATGGTAATGTGGCGGTATAAACCTATCAATATCATATGAGAGGCTAACATTTAAGGCATGCACATATGCTGGTATAAACCTACGGATACCATATCAGAGAGTAACAGTAATACTAATGACATGAACATGTTACGATAATGCAGGACTTTGACTTGTGACAGTGCTCTACCCAAAGTATGTGTGTGACGGTGAGAACCAGTCTACATATAGCCATGTTACGGTGCTTTGACCTAAATGTGTGAGAGATGGTTACAACCTAAGTACATAAGCATGAGACGGTTACAATGCTGAGTATAAGTTTTTGCAATTGTAAGCTGCAAATTAAAATTTTAAAAGAAAATCTAGATTATTCTATTTCACAGCCTTGTTGTTTAAAATGTTAATTAATTCACGTTTTTAATTTCAGCCAATGAGAATAAGGAAACTTTAAAGTTTATCCATTGTCTCAAATGTTTCTTTCTTTACATTCATTCTTCTTCTGCCTTCTTGTTCATTAGTCAATTATCGTCGAAGTCTGCGATCCTTCCTTTGACATCGGCTGCTAATAAGAGTACGCTTTACCAATGTTCCCTCTAAGCTTTGTTTGTCCACGTGAAAAGGTTAAAACTCGTGGTGCAAAACGTAAATATTTTGTGATATATTTTACAATATTTGCTACACGGCGATTCAAAGCAGCTGCGCGGCGTCGGTAAAATATCTGCATGGCCGCGCAGCTCAAATGAAACATTGCTCTTGACAAATCTATCATGAACTTCAGCTTCTTCCAGGTATCGCCAAATCAGTTGATGCCTGTCTTCATATATCAGTGCCAAGTGTTTCTTGATCGGGCTCTATAATTTCATATTTCAATATTTTGAAACATTTAACCACGAAATTTATAGTTATTGCGCAAAACATCAAGTTTTATAATCTTATCGTGTTGAAGAATCAATGCTATTAAAGAGTCCCAGATTTAAACAAAATTATTGGTTAGAAATGATGATTAGCAATATTAGTAATATAAATGTAAATTTTTTTATAAACGTTTCTTTGTTTAAAAAAAAAGAAAAAAAAATATTTGCCCAACATTCATTATAATTCAACAAACACACATATATTCATATTATGATATATCTTAACCAAATGAATTTTAATTTTATGTAATTATTTACTTATCAACTCAGAATTAATGATTTAGTCATCGCTGGAAATAAATATCATTTTAACTAACTATATTACTAATGCTTGCACCAATGGCTAACAATGCTGTAGCTCAATGCTTGTTATATAAATATGCCAGTAATTTTTTAGTATAAAGTATGATGCCAATATTTTATAAAACAAACAAACAACAAAAAAAAAAAGTAAAAATCTTAGTAAAATAAAGTCGGAAATTAGATATTTTTGAAAATGGCGGAAATAAATTCAATACAATTAATTACAGTAGAACTAGAATTAAAGCATTAAGTTCATCCTTAAGAAAATCAAACTAAGTCAAAGTTGAGGCTGTGCTCTAATTTAAATCTATGAATAGTATAAAACTGGGCAAGGTGGTCGAGTTGCAGCGCGCCCGACTAGAGCGTCCCTGATTCCACCCAGCTCCAAATGGGTAACTAACATTAGTTAGGCGGCTGGGTAATACTTGGAACCCTCACAGTCGTGGCCTGTGAACGCTGCATCACTTGCCAACAGATCGTCCTTCATGGTCTGTGGACGCAATTAGGTTCTGCCTAAAAGGAGCGTCTGTATATCTAAAATAAGATAATAGGACTAAATTATTTTCTTATTAGAAATAAGTTTTTAATTTTTAAGTTAAAGAATTTAAGCATTTATTTTACATCCTTAAAAAATAATCAAGATGAAGAGAAAATTTCTAGACTAGTTTCTAAATCATTTACTTCGAAAGCTCACTACTTAGGGCATATTTTCTCCAAGTATTGATGCGACCCCACTTGAATTGAATGTTTACATTTTGAAGTTATTTGATATGTGTCATGTTTAGTACAGAAATTAATCTTTGCAGACACCATTCAATGCATTTATTATTTACAATGTAGTTACATTAATTTGTATTGGCCTTTCCGAATATTTTTGTTTCTTGAATGTTCTTGAATTGTTCTGCAGTGTATATTATTGGTGCTTTTGAAACTTATATATGTGTATTTTGTATATAGTTAATGTAATAAATGAGTTTGGCATTGGACCAGACCCTTTTGTACAGTCTTATCTTATCTTATCTTATATGTTACAGACGCTCCTTCTGTACAGAAGATTATTGCATCCTACGTATTTCTATGGTTTGTGTTTAGTCCTGTATTCTTACTAGAGTTTTAAATGATGATAAAGTGTTGGCTTTCCTGGTTTCTTCAGGCAACCCATTACACGCCCGAATACCGGACGGAAAGAAAGAAAACTTGTATGTGTTTGTTCTAGCCTTAACAGTTGCTGCCTTCCCTATCCTACCGCTTATCTCATCTTCCAGTGAGAGGGTGCTCGAGATGTTTGATCCCAGATATGTAAAACTGTCAACAACTTACAGGTTGCAGTCGTCTATAGTGATAGTTGGGAGGGAGGCAGCAACCTGTACCATAATGTTGGTTTTCTTTATGCTTATGGTCAGGCCAAACTCTTGGTAGACAGCGGAGAAGCTGGATACAAGGTTCTGCAGTTCGTCTGCTTTGTGAGATATTAAGACAGCATCGTCTGCAAATAAGAGCTCGCGCAGCAAAATCTTCCTTATTTTGGACTTTGCTCTAAGTCGGGCAATATTGAATAATCTCCCATCAGCTCTGGTGTGTATGTATATCCCCTCGTTGTTCTTGAAGGCATACTGGAGTAAGATGGAAAGGACTAAGCTGCAGGTATACCAGGCCTATGTACTGAGCACGCTCCTCTGTGAATGCGAGTCATGGAACACTTATACCAGGCATGAAATAAGGCTCAATAGCTTCCAACTCAGATGCCTGCACCGCATCCATGACATCAAATGGCAAGAGAAAGTCCCCAACACAGAGGTCCTGGCTCAAGCAGGCATGAGCAGTATTCCAGACATACTAAGCCAAAGACGCCTCCGTTGGCTTGGACACGTCAAGAGAATACAAACTGGTCGCATACCCATAGATGTGCTATACAGCGAGCTGGCAATTGGGAAAAGGTCGGTTGGTTGGCCATGTCTCAGATACACGGACATATGCAGGAGAGACATGAAAGTAGCCAACATTGACCTACAAAACTGGGAAAACCTGGCTGAGGATAGGACCACGTGGCGGGCTATAGTGAAAGAAGGATTACTAAGCGACTAAGAGCAGAAGAGCTTACTAGGGAAGAGGCAGTTGAAAAAAGAATGAGGAGAAAGGCCAGGCAACACTGCCCCAGTACATTCATGTGTGTAACATGCAGAAGAGACTACCACTCAAGGATTGGTCTCATCGACCACACCAAGAGCTGCAAATAATAAAGATAAATATATCGTCTTTCGTGGACGGACAGATGCCATACATACATACAATGAATTAAATAAATATCTTTTGATGGACAGCAGTGGATATATGCAAGAGGAATCATTATTTGTTGCATGGGTCACTTCGTTGTGTGTTACGTCTTACTTCACAATGGCTTGTTGTATACAAAATGTAGGTGTGTTTGATCACTTCTATTTTTCTTTTTACAGCTTCACTTGGAAATCATCCACTGTAAGGTAGGGCAGGGATAACTTGTACAATAAAAAAAAAAATGAATAAACCTCCTTTTAAATTGACTATCTTATTTTTTTTGTGTTTTAAGAGATGTTGATGTATGGATAGTTCTTTCCCTTTATTTTAATGATCTCCCTTTATCTTGTATTCTCTCATCTCTCTCAGATTACTCGTTATTACTTGTTTAACTGGGAAAACTAGTCCATTGATTTGCAAATGATTTCGCCTTTTAAGGATTTATGGGGGCTCGGGAATATTTTGAAAAATGTTAAGATTTAATCATGATTTTTAGTGATGGTGCTTAAACATCAACAAATATAACTTTACTAGTATATTACCCGTAAAAAATAACGGATGTTTTCAAAATAAATATAGATGATTTTAGTATAGTTTTTGTAATTGTCCCTTTTGCATGAAAGCCGTAGATTTAGTAAAAAATCAGAAAATGTAGAAATCTAGAGACAAAGAGAGTAAAATTAAATCTCATTTCCTTATTGAACAATGTTATGGGGACTTTCGAAAAGAGTTGTGATTTTTGCAAAAAAAACTTAAAAGTCTTTTTTTTCCAAAGCGGCGCGCAAATAGCGTTACGAATGAACGAACATACAAAGCAAATTATATCAACTGTGTACATATCGTTCATTAGACTTTTCAATAAAAGAAAAATACATTTTTAAAGACTAAGATCAAAAAATCTATCGTGAAAATAAAATAAAATTTTTAAGTCGTAGTTTTTACCTTAGAATAGCTGAAAATGCTTGTAATCAAATATCTAAACACAAATAAGATAATTATAGTACTTAAACCACAATTTACTTAAAACATATTACTAGCTTTAAAAAATATAATTATATATTCAAACTTAATGGTGATAAAATATTAAATGGAAAGACGTAAACTAGGTAAGGGTTAATTTTTTATAAGCCTGATTGCAGTCTCACCCCTCATTTTGTTTACTACTGATAAAATATTTAAAAAAAAACTTTAGTCTTAAAATCTCAAGCTTAAATGTTTTCATAAAATTTAGCTATTCAAAGAGAATTTTTAAATTGCTTTTATTAAAGCAATTTAAAAATTCTCTAGACAGTTATAGATTTACGGTCAAAGAGAGACAACCGTGTAATTAGGGGATTTGAGTTTTAAGATTACATCGGTTAAGCTGCCTGATTTCAATTTAATTATAAATAAGAGTTCTTTCCTCAAATTTCTTGTTACATTTAAATTATTTCATGGGTGACATCCCTTTTACTTTTACTGTAAATGGAAACGAAATTTTCAGTGGCTGTCTTGTTTTCTTTAAATGTCAAGTCTTTGAGTGTCATTTTCTTTTAGCGCTGAATATTTTAAAATTAAAAATAAGTATCTATTTTAATAAAAGACGAAATTTAGAGAAAGTTTTCTGAATAAACTAAATAATTTGTTTATTTAACACTTCTAGTTACAGTAAAATGATTTACATTGGGCGAGTTTTATTCATCGCACTATTAAGTACTGACTTGTGAAAAAATATTATTTGGTTTGTAAGTTTGTTTAAATAGCAAGGTAAAGGTATATTAGATTTCATTTTTTGTAACTGTAATCTATTTTCTGTGTTTTGTAAAAATACTTTTATAAAATTATTATGAACAATTTTTATTTTATTTTTAGTAAAACTAATTGATACAAATAGTACATTATAAAATATAAGAGAATCGACAACATTCAACATCCTGAAGTCTTAAAAATAAAATCAATTAAATTTTCTGCTATTGGAAATAGTAAAACATTTTTTTTTCTAGTTTGCAATAATTTTATACAATTTAATAGTGCATTAAACAATCAAGTAATTAGCATAAATACAGTTAACACAAGTCAAACATGGAATTTTTTGGCATTGAAGAAACAAATGCTTTAAAATTTATTACATGCAGTATAAAGTAAAACCCAGTTATACGTCCTTAATCCGTTCCAGACCCTTAGACTTTAAACCAAATAGGACGTATAAGAAATAGGGGAAAAATTATTAATCCGTACCCATGAAAAAAATCCTATTTTGATTTATTTATTCGACATTCATTGACTTGGTTGTGTAAAATAATTTAAACACTGCGCAATTTTAAAATACATATAAATTATAAATATAAAGAACTTAATTGTTTCCCTTGTTTTCCTATTATCCAGGTCAAAAGCTGTTTCTCAACGGGTTCTAATGTCCCTGATCTTTGTCTTGTAATTGTATTCACTGCTGTTTGCCCATTCCACAAAGTCTTTGATTTTCACAATCATAGAAATCCCTGTTCTCGGAATTCCGTATGCTTCAGTTCAGTCCGGGTGCACTATGATTCATACAAGTTATGCATTCGCAATGTGTCATTTTGACTCATAAGGGGCCGTCCATAATGACATCACGCACATAGTGACGAGGACGCCAGACATTGGTGACGATGTGTAACGAGGGGGGGGTTTGCATAAGAACTATGATGTCACATTAATACGTGCCACTTTAAATTTAAGTTCGACTTAAATATTAGAATACTCAGAATTTATATAATGAAGTGTTCAATGGCTACACACGTATTACGATATTCGACCACCTTATACTTAAAATACATGTACATACTTAAATGACAATGAAATGACTTGAAACATGCTCATTTTTAAATATGATTTATGGAGGGGAAAGCTGTGTGACGTCATATTTTACGATATGGGGGAGGGGTGGCTAACTTTTGATGACAGCGTATTTCTTACCAAGCTGGACTTATTCCAAAGCAGACGTATACTGAGGTTCCTCTACTGTATAGTTCTTATTTTTTTTATTAAATTTCCTAAATAAACTAATGATCACAAAATTATAGTTTTGAGATGCATATTAACTTTTCTTTTGAGTGCATTGTTTTTCAATTTTTTTTATTGTACATTTATGTCCTGGTAAAAATATCAAATAAAAAAACCCCACAATTTTTTAAAATAACAAACTGCTTAAAAAATGTTGAAATATAAATATTAAAAAAAATTACCGAATAATTAATCGATACTTTTTTATTAAAGCTAAAAATAATATGTATGACGTCATCGAACTGACAATTTCAAGGAAGTAAAACAAAAACAGGAAATTGACATTTTTTAAAATTTAAATATAAGTAGTTCAACATAATGTCAATGAATTTAAATTTTGTTATTTATAATTAAGTAAAAACAATGTTTCATTTTTTTATATCATTTTCCTTATAAAAACAGCTTATTTTAAAGTTTTCACTTAATTTTTTTTTTCAATGGAGAAGTTTGGGCGTAAATAAAAGAAACTATTTGCTTATTATTAACATAATTTATTATTCATTAATAAATCGAAAAAATTGTTTTAATATTTTCTTTACTTTTAATTGCTATTTTATCAATTAAAGTAATTTTAATCGATAAAAAATTTACCGATTAATCGAGAAATTAATCGATAATTTCCACAGCCTTAATTATAAGGCCTTCTTTTAAACGAGTATGTACGGTAAGTGTTATTGGTTCTTTGCAGGTTTCTTTAAAAAGTCAAATACAAGAAAGTTTACTCCAAAATTTAGTTGACCCGACATCCTCCTCCCTCACCCCACATACATTCAAACATACGCAATGTTACAGTATTTTAAAAAGGTTTCTTTTCTCGGAAAGAAAACCTACTTGGTTTTTAAATAAACGTAAAGTCCACTAAATGTCACGTGATGTCCACTAAATGTCACGTGATCTCCACTAAATGTCACTTGAAGTTTTAGAAACCGATTAGTGGCATCAAGAAGAGAAAGGGTTTTTATCATTTAGGAAAAGTGAGGAGTTTTCATCTTAAATGTTCTTGAATATGATGTGTCTGTTAATGATGTGTCTGTTAATGATGTGTCTGTCAATAATGTGTTTGATGTGTCTGTTAATAATGTGTCTGTCATTAAGAATGTGTCTGCCAATGTGTGTCCTTACGATGTGTCTTCAAATGATATTTCTGTCCACAAATCACTATTTACAATGCTGTATTTACCTATGAGTAAAACGAGCTATAGCTTCAGCCCCCCCCCCCCTCAACCAAAAAAAAAAAAAGGTTTTAGTGAGCAATTACAAAACACTTTGATATTTTTTGATTGGCACACCACCTAATCACGCCAAAGTCATGAATACCGTGTAGAGCAGTTTCGGTTACAAATCTTTCAAGCATACGTGGCTCAACAATTGACTGCTAAATAGGTCTATCAGTATCAGAAAAGATAATAAGCGGCTGTACTGAAACATGTTGTTGAACGAGTTGTGGCTGTCATTATTAATATGGGAGAAGAGGAAGCTTATTACTCTCCTCACAATGGCAATTACTTTGAATTACTCAAAGTTATAGCAAACTTGGATCCTCGTAGCAAGCAATTAAAAAAATTATAAAAAACCTTGGAAATAAAGTCTCAGGTTTCACATTTTATCTTTCTATACAATATGCGATGAATTTGTCGAAATTATGGCACGTAAAGCAATGGAAACAATCTGGGAAAATTTAAGAACTGCAGAGTAATTAATTAACCTTTAGGTTCCACGGTCCATGCCAGACCGGTCTCATTGGCCAGCTCACTGTTTTTGTCAGGTATGTTGCACCAGATAATGGGCTACCAATTAAAAGTTTTATAAAGTTTCCTAGAGATGGGTGGCCACACAGGAAAAAGTGTTAAGTGAAACATTGTTATGGGTGAGTGTCGATGCCAGTAATATGAAAATGCAGCCAATATGTTTGGCAAATACAAATGTATGCAAGAAATAATATTGGAGATTAACAAGTTTGCAACGTATATTTTATGTTATTCCTTGAATGTTGTTGGTAGAACAGCAGCTTGAGTGTTGTTTAGGTGCAGTAAAAATTGATATTATTCAAGATATATATATATATATATATATATATATATATATTACATCATCTACACATAGATTAGCATTCCCGATGTCATTACTCAAAGATGCTTTCCTTGATTTAGAGGCAATTTTGTGAATGTTAAGCGTAATATGATATTTGCTAATTGCTCTGGAGAAAGATCGTTTTCTCAGCCGAAGAGGATAAAGATTGAATTAGAAAAACAATACCTCAAGGTAAATTGTCTTCCCTCAGTCTCTACATAGAAAATGACAAATTATGCAGTTATCATTTGATTATGTCATTATTGACTTTGCTCTCTCAAAGGAAAAAAAAATATTTTAGTCAGTGGCATAGCTATGGGAGGGAAGGGGGGTCAAACTTCACAAGTCCCCCAGCCTCCCACTTGAGGGGGACCCCAAAATTGGTGTCCGAATTTTTTTACATTAAATATTACGCCACTGCCATGTATGTGAGGCCCTCAAAGAGGTTAGGCCCCCGGGCCACCAAAACCCCCAAAATTCCTAGCTACGACACTGATTTTAGTTCAATATAATTCCCAAATCCATAAAACATTCTTTTCAAGACATCAGATAATAAGCCTACGCCAAATGTGTCCTTTAAAAGAACTTGCCTCTCTTTACCAAAGTTAAAAGTTTGCATTTTAAAATCCTGCTAGGGGTGAGACAGGGATGCATGCTGTCACCAGACCTATTTTTCCTCTACAGTGAGAACATAACGAAACATATATAAGACCTCCCTGGAATATCTGCAGGATGTTACAATTTGAACAATTTGAGATATGCAGATGATACAGTTTTAATTGCTAAAAGCGAGGAAGAACTACAAAGATTGTTGGAGAAAATAGTTATGGAAAGTGCAAACAAAGACCTACGTTTGAACAAACAGAAAACAGAAGTCATGGTAATATTCAAAAAGAAAATCAAACAAGAATGTAGATTAGTTGTAAATGAAGAAACATTAATGCAAGGCACCACATTTAGATATCTGGGAGCAATGTTGACCTCAGACTGGAGATGCACAATAGAGATAAAAAGCAGAATAGCACAAGCAAAACCAGTATTCAATAAAATGAAGAATCTCCTGACAACAAATCCATAGCTATGGAAGTGAGGAAAAGAGTGATTCAGTTTTACTGGTGGGACGTGGTGGTCGAGAGGTAGCGCTCTCGACTGTCATACCGATGGTCACGGGTTCGAATCCACACGAAGGTGAGGATTTGTTCTCGCGGCCTGCGGAGTCCCCGAGTCACCCAGCTCTGAATGGGTACCTAACTAGACAATAGTTAGGCGGCTGGGGCAATGCGTGGAACCCCTATAGCCGTGGCCTGTGACCGCTGCATCACTTGCCAACAGATCACCTCTCATGGTCTGTGGACGCAATTATCTTCTGCATAGAAGGAGCGTCTGTATATCTAAGATACGGGTGAACCAGTTTTATTTTATGGGTGTGAGGCCTGGACAGTCACTGTGAATTTAGTTCTTTAGGTGAATGTTAAAATTACCATGGACGGAGAAAAAATGTAACGAAGAAGTTTTGGAAAGAAGTAGACCAGAAAAGAAAAAATTATGTATAACTTTAGACAGCGACAATCTAAATTTTGTGGACACATCATGAGGCAAGGCAAACAAGAAAACACAGTAACAACAGAAAAGATGGAGGGCAAACGGGATCGAGGAAGACAGAGAGAAAAGATGCTGGACGGGCTGACAAGATGGCATGGGGCACAATCACCAGCGGAGCTGATGGGCAATACCAAAGACAGAGAGCTGTGGAGAAGCATGACCGCCTACTCCTTTAGGCACGGGACCTGATTTATGGATGGATGTATAAAAATGATTTTTAGTTAAAGATTATTAAACTATCTATACACTTCTTAATTAAATTTCAGTTTAACCCTCTTGGTACCCGGATATCAAACTTGGCACAGACATAGAATATCTGGCCTTATAAAATGGCCCTATACATCAACTCTAGATCCGACCCTGACCATGTGACCTACAAAACTAAACTCTCTTCAATAACAAACCACTTTTCATCATAGTAAACAATCGGTTATCATTACCGCGGTCACACATGTGTTTACAGCATCAGTACCACTGTCACACATGTGTTTACAGCATCAGTACCACTGCCACACACGTGTTTACAGCATCAGTACCACTGTCACACATGTGTTTACAGCTTATGAACGCCGTTCCTGTCATCCTAAAATTTAAGTTAATTTTTAAAAAAATATTTTAAATATTTTTTTTCCAAGTTAATCTCTAGCCTAAAATTGAGCACCAACCTTTAAAAAAATCATTTTAATGAATCTAATTTTTGAACATAATTTTTAATATTAAATACGAGATAAAGATTCCGTTTTCCTTTTAGGGATTCGGGGTAAGAAAAATGAAAATTTAATTTGCTACAGAGGGCCGTTGGTCAGAAAATATCCATCATTTAAATCCTAATGGTGGAGATTTTTTTTCAATGAGACACTGTGAAGCTGAAGATTAGCGTGATGCAGTTTTGAACTTTTAGACCAAGCTACTTAGAAATAAGCATTAATTGAATTATATATAGATCTAGATCTATTCATGTAATACTCTTTAAAAATATTTAGCCTGGTATAAATCTCTTCCAGTAAGTGGAGAAACGGGCTGTTGAAGTACATGACAGTCAGGGGAGAAATGGGCTGTTGAAGTACGTGCCAGTCAGGGGAGAAATGGGCTGTTGAATTACGCGCCAGTCA